>WIXG01000397.1:0-65264 GCA_009869945.1 Mesaphorura yosii | reverse complement strand
ATTTTGGACAGCATCATTGAATTTGTCGGTCCAAAGCACTTTCGAGCCATGCGCCTTGTAAGTCATGAGTGGAACAAGCGAGCCATTGCCACCGTTGGACATTCACATTGTCTGGTTCGACTAGGACCTGACAATATTGACGAGTACACTTCATCTGGTGGATTATTACGAGGGGCCTCCCACAAAAGACTGAAGATTGCTCTCGACTTTGGCAACCAACTGAATAGGACACAATTCGACCACTTCCTCCAAGTGGTAAGGACTCAACTTTGTGCTGAGGAAGGCTCTGACTGCGTGGACACACTCAAGTTCCATGGAACTTCACCCGAGTTTCAATTGACCCCCAATGACTGGTTGACCCTACTCGAGCTCATGCAACTCCTATCACATGGACTTCGAACTCTGAAACTATTCGTAGGAGATGGGCACGGTTGGCAGATTCCAAACCGGACATTTCTCCATCATACTCACTTTTTCGGTAGTCTTGCATTTCCACGGTTGGAGGAGCTGACATTTTGCTGGCAAGAACCTGTCATGTTTCTACTCGATGCTTTGCTCGCGCCTGATTGCGCACCGGAGCTGCAGAAGCTGAAAATCACAACCATGGCCCTGCCCGACCTCGCAGCACCATCCCCACTGACTGGATTCGCTTTGAGGGCGTCTGTCGAAACATTGCAGCAGCCGCATTTGCACGGAGTGACGGACCTTACTCTTAGCCTTGATGTGGGAACTTCTGGGTTCCTGACCTTTTCAACTGTGCAAGTGCCAACTGTTCGCCGCCTCACCCTGTTGCAGGTGCTTAACATAGAGCAAGAGGGTACGGGAAATCTGCCGCTCTTCGGCTCATTCATCGGACGCATGTTTCCAGAATTGAGGACACTGGAGCTGCAATATGAACTTGGAAACGGGGATGAGTCTCAAGCATGGTTCCCCAGCCAGGTTGGTCTACTTCCATATCTAACTTCACTCACGTACCGCCAAATGCGTGGAGGATTTGGACGACTGAAGGTAATAAGCTCCGACTCACCGGATATGCCTTGCCTTCACTCTGTGTGCACCGACCTTGGATTTGAACTGTATGGAGTGGACGCACCCGACAGGCTCGGGCCGCTGATCCTTTCGACCGTGGGGCGCCTGGAGCTTCGACTCTTGCCGTTTCGTACACCAGATAATGAGAAAATTGAGGGTTTCGGAGCCAGACTCCGGGAAATGTACCCAAACGTAAAATCTCTTGCTTTTTACCGTCAGCTGTCTGGCCTGCACTTTACGAAGATACTGCTTCTGATTTGTCAATTTCATGACCTTGAAACTCTTGAGTTGCATGGATTCAGTGACAAGGAGCTGCTGGAAATGGCTCAACAACTGAAGGAGGAGAATCCTGGCTTGGGAATCAAGTTGAATTAATACGAGTACGGCTTTATGCTTGCTATGTAGCATGTGCCATAATGATAATGAATAAAGTTGTCAGAGTTGGCCAAAATAATCCCCTCGAGCACTTTCAAAATAGATTTGCATCCGCTGCTCCATCTCGGGCATCCTCGACACCGTCCGCGGCTGGTAACCCCCCGCCCAATTCAAATTCGACTTTGATTTCGAGCTCGGCGATCGCCACTTGATCGGTTCCCCCGTCCTCCTAGTCAAGCTGGGGCCATGGGACTCTCGTAAAGTGAGCGGCAGTGTTTCTAAACAGATATGGATGCGCTACATGAACCATTTATATTGTAAGCTGGACGAGAGGATGAGGAAGAACAGCAGGATTACCGAGTGCGTCATGAGTCAATTTGTGGCGGTGATTGACTTTCAGGGGTTCTCGATGGGGCAATTAATTAGTCTGAATGAGATCGGAAATGTGAGGGCGACTGTTAGAAGGTACGAACAGATTTACAGGGGGTCGATGGAGGCATGCTTTGCCGTGAATGAATGGAGCACCGTGCACACCGGCGAGTTGAGCAGATTTCGGTGATTTTATTAATCACTTCAGTTAAACAACGAAGTACGAAGTTCAAGGTTCGTAGTCGTAGTTAACTTACACAATCAAACAACTAACTAAGTTAAGTTAATTAAGTTAATAATCAAAACTTAACGATAAGCAGGGAGCAGCAGTTCCGGAGTTACAAGTCAAACTAGAAGCTGAGCAGCTTGGAGCAGGTCTTCGAACGTGCCAGCGGCGCTGGTTCCGAAGTCGTCGGTGATGGCAACGCGAGCAGCAACATTTCCCAGTGAGCCCGTTGCTGATGTTCTTTGAGTTTATCCTGGCGGCTAAACTTTTTCTTACAAAACTCGCAGCTGAAGGTCGGCTCCAAGTGGAGGCTCTGCATGTGCCGGTGCATGTGGTAAGGGGTAGCCAGAACGAGAAGGCACTCGGGGCATGTTCGAAGGCGGAGACTCACAGCGTCTTGGTGGCCATCGTCAACGCCAAGGCGAACTTTCTTCGATGTCGATGTCGACGGTAGAGGTGAAGGTGAAGAGGAGCGCTGGCGTTTGACCTTCACGTTGACGTTGGAGGCGGTTATCTTGGGCTCGCAGTCGCAGGGTTGAGGGGGTGGGCACGAACGACCTGAATGAGGGCGGCGGCCCGGGGCGCCACGACGCGAGCGATCAGTCGCAGTTGTTGTCGCAGATGGAGACGGCTTGAGATTGGGGGTTTGGCTCTTGCCGCTCTTACGTTTGGCAGGACCCGTACCCGCGGCAGCGGCTTCTGACTCCTTTTTCCGCTGTTGTTGTTTCGGCGTGTCTTTGTCTTTCTTGACTTCCTCGGCTGGTGCTGCATTTTTTCCTTGCTTTTGTTTGACTGTAATTCCCCGTGGGCTTCTTCGGACGCCGGCTCCGGTGATAGAAGAATCACTGGCACTGGCTCCCTCCCTGCAGATTCTGGCCATTGGGTGTCGGTGTCTCGTAGCGTAATGCTCTTTCAATTCCTCAGCGTTCGGAAATGTGGGTATGGGCGAATGCCGGCGCTTGGGGCAAAGCTTGCAGCGGTACGGGCGTGGACGCGGACGTTCAGCTGGGGCCGGTGGTGGTCGAGTGGGTGGAGCTGGAGGAGTTGGTGCCGGTGCCTCCGCCTCAGGGCCCTTAAATGCCGTAACCAGATGCAGTTTCGACATGCTTCTAGTGATTGGAAGATGGTAAACCGGGCCCACCGTGTCTGGAAAGGAAAAAAACAGGAAATGACAGCCTACGGCTACGTGAAACTTGATGAAAATATTCACTACCTTTCGCACAATTTTTCGGCTCCGCCATGTTCACTTCGATCTCGCCTACTGCTGCTGCAGAAGTATTTGAAGTAAGATTTGTAGAACCAACGTCCGCGTTGTCCTTGTTAACGTGGAGAGCTTCTGGCTTCTCGCTGGCGTAAGCCGGTGGCTGTCCCGCATGTGTAGTTTGTTTTCTAATTCCAGTCGCAGTCGCTGCCGACGGGTTGAAGCTGGGGCTGCCTATTATTTGCCTTCGCCCTGAATTCCCTCCAGTTGATGTTGACATTGCCGCAGTTGCGGCTGCGGGAGCTCCTTCGCATTCGCGTCTTTGATCATTTGGTGGACGGGCTCTGCCACCCCGACATTCTGAAAGTGAGATTAATGCAAAATTATCGCCTTGTGCGATGCTGGAGTCGCTGGAGCTTCAGCTGAGCAAATGGCCGAAGCGAATTCGGCATAATTTTAGTATAATTTCGCAATTACGGTGAGTTACCCTCAATTATTTCAATCTTCTTCAGGCGCCCGTTGATGCCCTCCACGGTGACCCGCAGCGCATTCAGTTGTCCGTCCATTGAGGCCTTCAGCGTGTTCAGTCGACCGTCGATGCCCTTTACGAAGGAGAACAAGGCCTCCAGCTGCCGCAGCCGACCGTCGATTCCCTTCAAGAAGGGGAACAATGCTTCCAGCTGCCACAGTCGACTGTCGATTCCCTTCATTAACTCCTCTTGTTTGTTCAGTCGACAGTCGATTCCCTTCATTAAGTCCTCCAGGTTCTTCAGTCGACCGTCGACTCCCTTTACGAATGCCTCCTGCTTCTTCAGTCGACAGTTGATTCCCCTCGTAAAGGCTTCAACATCGTCCAGTCGATGCACGATCCCATTGTCGCGAAGGCACCAATCCCGCAATTCCATTTGAAGCCAGAAAGTTTCGAGTATCGCCCTCTCCATGGTAGGAAACTTGCTTTGCATGTACTCCAGTGTTGTAGGCGGAAGGACGTCCGCCTCAGCGGCGGCCGCGGCAGTGGCAGGAGCAGTTCCGCTTGAAGTGGAAGCAGGCTCAGTCTCTTCGGCTCCGGTTCCCGGTTCGATTTTCGGAGTAAGCGGCACGGGCTCAAGGTCGCCAGTAACAGTAGTCTTTTCAGCCATGATGTCCAAAGGTGATAGTGATGAAGAAGACGAATCAGAACTTAGAATGGAACTTGCTTCAATTAATTTAAACGAAGGATGAAGTTAATAATTAATTATTAGTTCGTAGTTGAAACTTGGAGTAAATGTGGATGCGGTTGAGTGCAGCTTTGTGAGTTTAAACGAACGAACTAAAGAACAAACGTGAATCGTGAAACAGTACTTGTCTTTCTTTCGTCATCACAGCACGCACTTTCGACGTGTGAACAGTGAACGTAGCATGGCTTTTGAGTTTTTGTGGGCTTGAGCATGAATGCAGCTTTCGTCGCTGTGTGGCGCCACACACACGTGCCGAGGCAGCGGCAGAGCGGAGGTGAGATGATACTGAGACGGCAAAATAGGCCAAAGCAGCAGTATAGCAGGACTCGGATTCCCTTTGTTTTATTAACATGACAATTAATTTGGCAATGTCAAAGTTAGAATCCGAAATCTAATTTTAACCGACTGAATCTTCTGTCGTTGGCGTTGGTTGCGGCTGCTTAAGAGGGTGCCCCTGATGTCTATTTCTTTCCTCTGTGGTGGCTGATGTGCTCCTTCAGTTTAGCCTCGCTCCTGAACCGCTTCCGGCAGCGAGGGCCTCTCGTGCTGCGCCGCCTGGTGCGCACGCAATTTTTTTCAGGTGCATGAAGCCAGCTCCGCACAACCCGCACTTTTCACTTGTGGTGATTTTCAGCGTGTCTTCGCATGTGGCTCTTGAAGCCTTCTGCGGAGATGGTCTTCCCACACATGGAGCACAGCTTCCCGCAGTACAGCCAGTGACGTAGGGCTTCAACATCTACATAAACTGCTTTCGCTCCCAATGGCGGTGGATGCTCCTCGCCAGCGTAGCGGACTAGCAGCTTCCAGTGAATCCGCAGCTAATGGTTTCTCAGGCTCCACTTCACACGGGAGAACTTCCCACAGAATTCGCAGTTGAAGCTCGGATCTGCATGCACCCACAATGTTCCGAAGATCACCAGTCTGAGAGACAGGCTTACGTGCAGATTGGGGCTGTAATTATTATTGTAATTGCACGTATTAATTTGTCGACAGTTGTAATTTTGTGTAGTCTGCAGTCTGCTTTTAATTCACTAAATATTCAGCATATATTCGAATTATCTTGTCAGTACTTTTTCGTCAGTACTCGTTTTTGCATTTCATGGAAGTAAAAGCAGCACTGTCACGGTGCCATGAATGATAAAGTCGGTCATCGTCAGCTTGGCACTCTTTTCCATGTGGTCACTTGAATCGGGGCTCGTGGCTTGACCACGCACTTTCGTAATGACCTGTCTTCAGGACGCACCTGGAAACTGAAATAGAAAAACACGGCGAGGAAGGCGGCATGGACGCGTTTCCACCACGCCGACATAGGACGAAGGGTTTTGGTGCCAGGATGCCAGTCGAGGGTAGGAACGTCAATCCGCCCAAGTATAAACGCATGGCTTTCAATTATGTCCAGCTCCACCTGCGAAATCATCTTTCAAAATCGCCCGAGTTAATTTTCGGGAGACATGAAACGACCAACTACAGTTCCATTAGCATCTGCACTTCTTTTATCGGTGAATCTTCAGTTATTTAATTTATTTTACTTCTTCACGAAGAAAAAATAAAAATTGCCAAAATAAAAATTAAGCTAGAACATAATTGCTTCTCACTTGTTGTGAGACGGTACGATGTAATGAAAAAAAAGTAGCTCCATTGCGCAAGCAGTGGTAATTTTAAGTTTACTTTGTAAATAAAGTTTCTAATGTAAGGAATTTTAATTTTCGGGTGCTTGCAAGAGTCCAAAGGGCATTCATGCATGTTTTAATCCTTCAGCCAGCCTCATTCTGAGTATAATTGACGTGGGTCAATTCGTTTCCAATCACTCTAAATTAATCAAGGACGTAAACCAATCAAGATAATGCCACGTCAGAATTTACAATTGTGTGACTACGTGATTTTTATGTGCCATTTTTCGCAGTATCTCAAAAAATAAAACGCCTAGCGCAAAACATACACAAGTTAGGCTAAATACTCGACGTCAAAAGCAACATATTCACTGTTCCATGAATGATGAAATCGATCAATGTCAGCTTGGCCTTTTTCTCCATATGATACAGGCCCGCCATCGTCACCCGAGTAGGGGCAAGTGATTTGAGCACGCAATTGCGTAGCTTCCGGTTTCCAGTTTCAGTGCCCACGCCCACGTCCAAGGAGACGAGCACGCACTTTACCTGCCGCAAGTAGGCCTGACTCCAGATCCAAATAGAGCTCATCGCTTGTCCACCAATGATCAGCGCAACCCAGACGTACAACGGAGCGGCATAGAAAGTGACCTTGACAATGATCGTCGTGATGTCGGTCGCCTGCAGTCGGACGGCGACGCAGAAGACGACCATCGCGATGATATTGCCAAAATACTTGAACAACGGGACGAGCTCCGAGCAGATCACGGTGTTGTAGAATTTGGTGAGCAGGGCCAGTTCCCTGTAATTGTGAGCCATTTGTGAGAGCGTCCAGTTTTCACGTTCTTGTTCACGCTTACGCGACGGACCCAGACTGTTCTCTACAATGATCAGGAAATGGTAAGTACACAAGAGAATCAGGAGCAGGCAGTAAATCCCGATTAAAACAGTGAGCGCCGTGTGTGCCAAAATCGCCACGAGCTGACAAGTTGCGACCGTGATGCTGCCGTTGCCCTCCTCCTCTCCCTCCCTTAGAATGAGCAGAAGCGCGGCGACCGTGACCAGAACCCCGGCCCAAATCGTACAAAACACCCGGAGACTGATTATGAAGTACTTCGCACGTGTTGTTGGAGCGCTGGTGACGTCCACGCGGCTATGGCTGGTCTGAAGCAGCATTTGGTTGAGGAGATAAGCCACGTCGGCCCGCCTCCACAAAAAGATGAGATGCCAAGCGGAGGTCAGGGAGAACGTCGGCAGAATAACGACGGACACGATTCGGAGGGCGATGGCGACAAGGCCATGGCCCTGGTCGCGCGGAGATCCGGACAAGTACACCACTCTCGGAAGAGTTGTCAGGATGAGGCACGGGCCAACCGCGGCAACGACGGCGGCCCACGCGTACTTCCACCAGGCTACGCTACGGTGGAGGGTTTTCGTGCCCGGATGCCAGTCAAGCGCGAGAATGCCCGTCCGCCCGAGAATGGACGTATGGCGCTCGATGATGTCCAGCTCCACCTGTGATATCATTTTGCAAAACTGCCTGAACGCGCGAGTGAGCGCGGATATTTGGAATCACAAACTAAAGCCACCACCGGCACTCCTTTTTTTGGGAACAACATTGCTCATTGCTTCATTACCAGTTTTAATTGCTTCCCTCTTGTTTACTTGGCTAATTTACTTTACAGTACTGCAATAGTTTGGAATAATTCCCTAATTAAAGTCAGTGTAAGAGGCACGTAAGAGGCATTTTTGTTTTCGGATGCCTGCAACAGTACAAAGAGCAAGTTTTAATCGTCCAATTTCTCGCAATTAAATTCCTTCTTGAGTTTAATTGACTTGGCCAATTTTTGTTAACAGATGCTTTACCGTTCTTTCTCACTCTATATTAATGAGGGGCAGGGCAGAAGGTCAGAAACATTTCCCGCTCAAGAGTTCGATTTCCTTCTACGAAACTCTACTAAATTAGTTCTTAGTACATAGCTCTAAGAAGTAACTCTCTTTATATACACTTACACTACATATTCGACGTCAGGAGCAGCACATTCGTCGTTCCGTAGATATAAAGTCGATTAACGTTTGCTTGGCTCTTCAGGTGTTTTGCCTCGCCATGGGAAAAGGTTGCGAGTTGCGGTTCAGTCCGAGGCTAAACAATCTCACACTCAATTAGGGTTCAGATTTCACTTCGAGTCAAAATCGAGCAACTTGAGATTGCATAATGGGCGAGAAAGTCAAGAGTAAGGTTGAGGTTGACACTGATATCAATAGCAAATGGTGCCATTCGGCGTCCTCGACACGAGTGGACCGATTGCGACCGCAGGAAAAGGATTGTGGGCGATACGCGGGTGATGGCCAGCGCTGGGCAGTCCAGAGCGAGGTCTGTGTCTGCGCCTCCTTATCGCGTGCAATAAAAGCGCCACACATGCAAACGAGGTACCGTAGTGCAAAATTCCAGTTTCACAGTTTCTGCTCTCGCAAGGCAACGAATTTCCTCTCGACATGAAGCTGGCGCTGCTTTCGCTATTGGTCGTCGCCTCCGCCGTGCTGCTGCCGTCCTGCGAGTCTGGTTTTCTGGACCCGCACACGCTCGACTACCTCGCCGACAAGACGGTACGCACAATCCATTTAAGCTGATCCTGATCATAACCTGATGTTTGCCTGCTTTCAGTTCAATGCAGTGTTCAACTGCGGGAATGCGGGCTACCCAAAGTGCACCACCAAGTCGAGCCTGGAGACGACTGATTCCGGCATCAAGTACCCGTGCTGCAAGGGACTCCTCATGTCCACCGGCCTCAAGTGCGTCGACGGAACCTGCAAAAAGGCTTGAGCTGACATGTAATGCAATTGCAGTCGCAAATGTTTGAATAAAGCCTCAAACTAGTCCAACGTGTCAACGACCTCAAATTGAACTGCAGGTGACCCGAATAGAGTCTGTCTCGAAGTGCTCCTTCCACACTTCGCCTCTTGGCCCGACTCATTTGCTCTCTTCCTCCTTCGTTCGCGCTTCGTCTCTCCGTCTGACAATTTTTCTCGTACATTTCTGCATTTGCTCTGAGGAAAGAATGGGATACTCCTCCGCTCTCATTCTCGCACTGGCGCTGGCCCTCGTCGTGTTTGCGGCCGGTCTCGGCGCCAGTAAGACATTCTTTCCATTGAAAGGGTTAAGCAGGCACTAATTTGCGGCGATGATACGCAGGCCCACTCTGAAATAGGTGAATAAAAGTTTGCAGTTGGAAGCCGACCCGAACGAGACTGGAGACGGTGAAGAAGCAGGCACCAGTGTATTTCCACCATGACGAAGTACGGGTCAAGAATTAGTGTGAGGGTTCCAGTCCAAGGCGAAGAGTCCTGTGCGGCTCATGAGTGACATGCATCGTTCGATGATGGTCAGCTATGCCTGAGTTGTCATGTCTGGATTATACGAAAGCCAAGGGCACAATGAAATGAACAAGTTGCTGGCATTTTGCAATGTAGCTTGTTTTCCAAGTAAATTGGCTTTCGACTTGATCGATAATCCAATAAGCATTGACAAATTCGTTGACAAGCAGGAAGCCAAAATAAAAAACAATGGAATTTATGTAGACATAATGTGAATAATGAGCACCAATTCTCTTCCGTACGGTTGAATGAAATTGATTGAAATATGCTATTCTAAAATATAGGCTCAGTGCAGTAGGAGTAGTGTTGAGAGTAACAAGTTAGTGCTTTTTGTTCCCAGAAATTTAATTTTTTTATTGGGAAAAACGTGTTCCTCAACGCCGGATTGATATTTGAGCAAGCCGTGGGCGTGAATATAGCAGTTCTCAGGTTTTTTTTTATCCCGCCAATGGTACATCGGCTCGGAAGATACACGCCCGAAATTTCTAAAAGTAAAAACAGGGTAGGAAAAAAACTTTAACTGCGATTCTGCGGCTCTGCAGGTCAGAGTCACAGAATCTCAGAACTCTGGCTGAACGGGGGGACCGAGGAGAGTCCGCACGGAGAATTATGAGATTCAGCAATTCTGAGGCTCTGCAGGCCACAGCCCCTGAATTTGAGATTCGATGGGCGCCCTAGTGAAGAACAAGGTTCTTCTAGAGCCTGGTGCACTATTTTGGGCCTCTATTACTTTTTTAAAAAATTTCAAAAAAGGCCTAATTCAGAGCCCGCAAGGCCACGGATTCTGCGACTCGGTGGGAATTATCGGGTGGGGCCGGTCGTGTTACGGTAAGTACGTAGACTGGGAGCTCAATAACCCATGCCCCAGGAGAAAATCGAGAATCTACATCAACAAGAGCGTAAGTTATGGGTGATTTGAGCCATATCCAATCGACGATCTCTCTATGGCAACCCCATTTCAAGAAACGGGTTGCCTTGGTTACATGTTGATCATTCTTTCATCAATTCATTTGTACTACGGGTAATGAAAGTAAAGGGCAATTAGATTCTAGATTTAGAATTTAATCTACGGCCATGGTTGTTTATTAGTAATGTAACCTATTGTCACTCAAACTATACACCCTACATTGACAATTTCTCATATCTCTAACCAACACTAAAATGAACCCAGCCTCTAACGAGTCGCTTGCTTAGCTTCTGTGCTTATTGTGGTGTGTAACATATATTGCCCTGGAAAACTCATGTACATTCGGGCTGAGTAACGCAGGCTGACGTCACACTTTTAGACCCTTCGGGTAAATTCTGAAACCATTCCCAGAGAAAAGTAGCATTGCAATTTCCTGGGTTGAGGCAGGTGATCTGAATAGACTCTGAGCAATTTGGAGCTCCAGGAATTGGAGGAACTGGCGGCAGCTGGGGCACGGTACTGTTGACAGGCACAGTTTCAAAGCACATTTGCCCAAGTATCGAACAGTGTCTGGTGAATCTCACATTTTGCCATCCACACATTCAAGCAATTCAACTGATGACAGATGACCAGACACATTGCGAAGGTAATATTTTTTAGATGCTTTGTCCTTGCGTTTGCATTCACGACAAAACTGTTCATTACCTTGACAGCAGCATTTGCTCATCGTCAAGGTTTTTACTCACATTCGTAATTGCCGAAATTGCAGTAGCATGGGATTGCTTAACACGGCGTGCGTACATTTTTGACGGATACACATACTCGGGGCCACCATGGAAATTTGATGACATTCTGCAGTACAATGCGGCCACCAACACAATTGCACATTTGAAGTTATAAATCGTAATGAATAGTTGACGGGTCAATAAATTTTACTCTTCTTCATTAGTATGAACCGGTTGGAATCGAGTTGCGTATTCGGTTGTAGCCTAGTCATATGAGTCCGCTGAGTCTGAATCAGTGAGATCCTCTCTGCCCTACCTCCACCTCCGTCTTACATCAGCTCAAAGCTAATTTTCTGCGAGTCCACGAATAAATGAGAACCGAAAGTGCCCGTGACTGCCTTTTGGCCTTCTGGACGACTTGGAACAAGTACGTCACGCAGTTGTATCCCCTTTATTCACCCGGAGGAGAAGCCCGACGTCCTTGGAATGTCCGAATTGAACTCACAGTGGAAGCGTTGTTGTGTGACGGTTTCAAGGTTGACGACGGCCGTGCAACCCTCCATCCTGAAGGGGCAATCACGTCTAACTGAGTTAGTTGAGGAGTTCTTGAAGGGTCGCTATGGTCTCTTCAGCCTCCGCCACGACCTCTCTTTCAACGGGACAGTTCTCACTGGCAGTTGATGACCTAACTTTCAATTCTTAGGCGGCAAGTGGGTGGGGGGGGGGTAACTCTTCGGGAGGAAGACCCATCTTGAAACTATTTAACGAATTAAGGACGGCTGACTTCAGGAGTAATTAAGTGTAAATATCTTAGCTCTGTCCTACAACTCCACTTATCTGCTGGTTGGTGCTTAGTTTAGTTTTAGTTTAATTAGTTTTACTTCTAATTTTAGGCTCAGAACCTGGACGGACCAAATTTAATGCCAAGTAAAGAAAACAGAATTTCGAATACCCAACCAGAAACGATGGAGCGCCACCGCCTCCACCCCAACCCGGCACATTCGCTCAAGCATTACGTTCTTCGGCTATAAATATGGAGGAAGGGCGTGAAGATGATAATTTTCACGGTCTCAGAATGAACTAAATCAAAGGGACAGAGTTATTGGTTTATTTAGATGCTTTGGCGGAGCTTGTAGATCCAAAGCTTATGACTGATGCCGGATTGTTTAAAATTAATGGGAATACAATTGATATTAGATTATAGACCTCCACCAATTCGATTGCATTGGTTGGGGCCTAAACCAATATCAAATACACTTAAATATTCATTTTAACTGTAGTATTAAGTTAGTCTTTTCTCGAGGGAAGAAGAGGTTGGGGGTCTCCGGACAGGGCTTAGTGCCTACCCCTGACGGTCACTGTCCAGCCCCCAGAAGATACGTTACCCTCAGTCATAAGTTAAGATACGGTATTTCAAATTATGATAGAGGTAAATACAATGTTTTTTCAGAAATGCTGGTTTAGGGGTTTTTAGTTCCAATAAAATGTGCATATGATTGAATTCATATCATAGAATTAAGTCAATGAAATAAATCTATTTTTTCGAGAAAAAAATATAGGCTCATGTGTAGCATATTTAAGTAGGCTTAGTTGTAGATTAGACCCCCTGCTGCCTGGCTGGTTTGTCAATGACTCGAAGCGTTTCCAATGAGCTTTCCTTTTTGCTAACTATGCACACGAACTAAAAACGAGAGATTCGCCAAGAATATAAGTTCCTATTCACTGACAAATTGGATTACGTCCTATAAACTATTTTCTGGACATTAGAAGCAGCATGTTCATGGTTCCAGTGATGAGGAAGTAGATCAGGGTCTGCTTGGCTTCCTTCTCCATGTGATACAGTCCACCGATTGTGACACGGATCGGAAACAGTGACCGAATGACCTCCCTTTCAATTTTTACTGCTTGTCCAGTATTTGTCCTCCACGTCTGCTGTTGTTTCATTTTCTGCACGTAATTCTGACCCGATGACCACACTGAGCTCATCATATTTCCTGCAATTACCAATCCTACCCAAATGTACAGCACGCATATGAAGAATACCACTTTAAAGCTAAGCATTGCCATGTCTGTTGCTTCCATTCGGATCGTGACTCCTAAGCCGACCATTGCCAGACCACTCAGCATGTACTTGACCAACGGAAGAAGTTCCGTACATATCGTGGCGTTGAAACAGTTGGAGAGTATAAGCAATGTATTGTACTTGTGTGCTATGTTGTCACCTTTCTGGTTCTCTCGCAGTCCATCATTTGCAATGACCAGGAAATGATAGACGCATGTAAAGATGAGCCATGCTTGCAGTGCTCCGATTGCTGTTTCGTACATTTCGTGCAGTAGAAAGATTAGAAGCTGGAGTGCTGTCCATCCATCTTCTGCAGTCTTGGTGATTACCTCGCAAGCACTAAGCATGATCATGGTGGCGATCAAGGCCATGCACATCATGTCCTGACTGTACTCAAAGTACTTAGCTCGTCTTCCAACACATTTACCGTCCATGTTCATTTTGTGACTTTGGTGCAGCATTTGATTACACAGACGAACCACATCATCTCTTCGACACAAAATGATCACAGTCCAGACGGAAGCCAAGAAGAATGCTGGGAGAAAGATGAGGGCTACAAGTCGAAGGCCTTGAGTCAGGAAGTGTTCGGTTGACTGAAATATGCACAGAGTAGCCTGCAGCTGGAACCAAGCCTGCACAGGGCCGGATATGGCAAAGAAAGTGGCACTTGCGTATTTCCACGATGACAAGGCCCGGCTAAGAGTTCGCTTGCAGGGGTCCCAATCCAAGGCCAGCATACCCGTACAGCTTACAAGTGATAAGCATCGTTGAATAACACGGAGTTCCATTTGGGTCGTCATTCTGTAAGTTGGACGTTCGACGTGTTGAGGACAAGTGTTGAGAATAGCAGATCAAGCTATCGATCCTTATGTTAATCATTATTTCGCAACTGATGAATATTAAATGCTAATTGATAAGTTGGATTTTTTAATTTTAGGCACATTGCATGACCCGACGCTTTGACAACCTTCTTTACGGAAGAGCAGTTTGGACGCTCGAGACAGTTAATAGAATTTTTAATGCTGTTGCTAGTAGAAATTAATGCGACGTTGGATGGCCTTCGATGGCTCCCGAAGAAAGACAATGACCTTGGCTTCGTTCTGGCACTCTGCAGCAGACCGTTTGAATTTATGCGCCTTTTCGCACGCGAAACGAGAGCGCGAACGAAGCTCCAGCTCGCCGTCACCGTGTCGGGCTCAATTTTCTCGGGCTGCTACGAGAATTTTGTGTCCACCATCGTGACAGCGCCCAACCCACCGCTTCTATATGATACGGTGTCGAAGCTGCTCGCGAGCGGTCATAAAATGATTTACTTCGCTGGCGACTGCAACGACAGCTCGAGAAATTGCAACGTGCCGCTAGACGTGGCGTTTGCGCAAGACTCCTCGACGGTCGGTGTTCATCTCGTTTGTAGCGAAGGCGAGCCAGAACGGTTGCTGAGGATGTGGGTCCGCTAGGGGAGCATGTCAGTAGCACACGCCAAAGGCGCTGTGTCATGTCGTCCCGCAGCGGCTTGGCGCCGTGCTTCGCTCCACGCTACTCATCGGTCTTTTGCGAAACTAAATGACTGGGACGATGCAGAGCCTGCTCGAGTCGGGCGTC
The DNA here is from genome assembly GCA_009869945.1 of Mesaphorura yosii. Lineage (NCBI taxonomy): Eukaryota > Metazoa > Arthropoda > Collembola > Poduromorpha > Tullbergiidae > Mesaphorura > Mesaphorura yosii. Next base: position 50,569 of record WIXG01000397.1, on the reverse strand, counting down.
TTCTTCTGGCGGAAACACATCGAACATCTCGGACTGGAGCTCGAAGTCGAGACGGAGCGAAAGAGCCTGCTGGAGCTCAGCGACGGCGACGACAACGACGAAGATGCCGACGGGCACTGGAAAATGCAAAAAACGAAGAATTTGGAGGGGCTCCCGGGACCCGTCGGCCTCGACTTCGAAATCAGGCGCGTTTTTCCCATCTGAGGCTGGGCGCGGGGCGTGGTGACGCTCATCTTCCTAGCGGAGGGGGCCTGTGGCCTGTAAGACCTGTTGCACTCCATTGATGTAGGGCTTTTTGGGTGGTGAATGGATTTGCTTCATCAATTCAGGGGGTGAGTAAAGATACTTCATCGCTATATGGAACTTTCTCAAGGTAACAGAAACCTTTGTTCCGTGCTCGTGCTGAGCCCGAAGGCACGAGGCTCAGGCCGCCAATTCAAACTGTGCCCTTTCACTTTTCCTTCCCAGCCCACGCCAGCCTGCAAGCCTAGTCAAGCCTCTGCTGCTGTTTGCTGATCGTGACTCACACCTCACAAATCGAATAAAGTCGTGTTGTACGCCTTATCTTTTGCAAATCACTGAAATCAGTAAAATCACATGATAGAATTTGTGAATTGAGTGTCTGCACCTGCCTGCCGATGGCTGACGCCTCTGATTTGGCTGAGTTTGCCGACCTCCTTGGTCTTGTACCCGTTCCAGCGCCTGCGCCTGTGCCATCGCCTGAGCCTGTGGAGCCTAACCCTGCTCCTGCTCCTGGAACCGAAACGGACGAGGTTGACAACCTGGGGGAGCAAGAACAAGATAGCAACGTCTTCGATGCCGAAATCCAAGTTCTGGTGGTGACTGATACTGAATCAACTAACGACGACGAAGCACGTACCAGCACATTCGCATCAGTCGTCGATGGTGATGGAATAGATGGAGCCCCTGAAAACACCGCCGATGCTGTTAATACTGATACCATTCAGAACTTAATAGCGAAGGTAGAAACGCTAGAGGAGCGAGACCGCCAATGCCAGCTAATGATTGATGAATTCACTGCCAAGTTAGAAACGGTGGAGGAGCGAGAGCGGCAAGATCGGGTAATGATCAATCAACTCACAGTAAAGGTAAAGGCGCTGGAGGAGCGGGGCCGCCAAAACCAATTGACGGTCAATCAACTCACTGAAATTACGACCAAGTGCAGCGAACTGGAGCGGAGCCTGATGGCAGTCAGGCAAGAACTGAAGACGAGTGCAAAGATGTTAAAGGAGAAGGAAGCCAAGGTCGCCAAAGAGGCACAAGCAGCAAAGTCAAAAGGTAAGTAAAAGGTATGCTTTCGCTGTCAGTAATTAGTAATGAAACTGGTATCTATGAATTTGTAAATCAATTAATTATTGTTTTTGTCTATTTGCAGAGCCCGAATTCAATCCAAGGCTTCATCCACGAGTGAAGGGTGTACGACCACCGCCAATCACTAGGCGCTGCGCCCGTGATCCGGTCCCGGCCAAACTATCTACTACATTTCGATGCAAATTGTGTCCTGGGGCCAGGACTAAGCAGTTCTGGCTGGACCCCGAGAGCCTCGCCGAGCATTACATAACCAATCATCCTCTCCCGGAGGATCTTGACGTCAAGAAATTCAGCCTCGGAAAATTCAACCGAGCGGTAGCGGCGGGCGAGCCTCTGCACAGTCGCAGTCTTCAGAAGAGGGGACTGGGAAGACCGCCAAGAGGTTTCATTCCCAAATCAGGACACGAGCCAGGCCCAGGGATGAGTTCAAAGGCGAGGGGGCTCCGTCCTCGCGTGAAATGCGGGTTTTGTACAAAGAAGTTCCATAAGGGCAGAGGACTCCACGTTCATCTGAGGAGCAAGCATCCTGACAAGGCGCAGGCTCACAAGTCTTCCACCTCAGCCTCGATATGTGTCTAGAAATACGCGAAGGGCTTAGATTTCTTATCACCCACTGCATGTGTGTAAATCTCTGAATCAGTATTTACTGATTATTACCAACAAATGACCATTAAAATACGCTGCGCCATTAAAATTTTTGTTTTGTATGGATTTAGTTAATAAAATTGTGAATTCTGTAAAAAATACACACACTGCAGACTGCAATTCACGCTCTCGGCGTGAAGAGTAATTTATGGGGCTTGGGTCTCTGTGTCGTGCCGCCCAGTTTGGGGTCCAGAGTCGGTAAAGGGTTGCTCGGGTCCACGTCGACACGGAATTTCTGCATGAGGCCAACAGTGAAAAGAAGGAGCTCATCGTGGGCGAGCTGTTCTCCAATACAAACACGCTTCTCACTCAAAAACGGGAAGAAGCCCTCTCGCTTCACGAATTCCAGCACCTTGCCGCTGCCGCCGTCAGATTTGAGCCACCGCTCCGGGCGAAACTCCTCCGCGTCGTCGCCCCACAGCTCCCGATTGAAATGGGCTTCGTGCACGTTGGCAAACACCATCGTGCCCTTCGGAATGTCGTGCCCGTGGAAGTGGACGGCCTCCGCCGTGGAGTGGTAGAATCCGAGAGGAGCGATCGGTCGGAAGCGCAGGACTTCATGGATGACGGCTTCGATGTACGGCATGGCGGGGCGGTCGGCGAGCGAAGGGCAGCGGCAGTGAACGCCTACGCCTAGCACGGCCTCGATTTCGTGCACAAGCCGCTCCTGCACGGCGGGGTAGCGAGCCAGAAGCAAGCAGGTCCACCTGAGCGCCGTCGACGAAGTCTCGGAGCCAGCGATGAACAAATCCAGCAGCGTCGTTGGCAGCGAGTAGGCCGCCCGGCTTTGGTGGAAACTCGAGGTCGAATCCGTTGTGTTTTTGATTTCGTCAATATACGCATCGGTGAAGTCGCGGGGCTGGCCGGACATATGTGTCTGCCAATGCTCGACGTACGGCTTCATGAATGCCACGATTGGTTTGTAGTGATTCTCCAAGTCGGCTTGCCCGGTGAACCGGTCGGGGAAAATGCGGAGCCAAGGAAGGAAGATGCTTACCAAAGAGAGCATACTCACCTCCGAAAAGCCGTCGATGAGCAGCCGCGAAACGTGCTGAAGTTTCTGGTCGTCGTGGTCGAAAGGCTCCCCGGCTGTGATGCCCCAAATGACGTTGACGACCGCCACATTGAAGAGGGCGTAGGTTGCGATGGGGATCCGAGCCTCAGCATGCGGCTCAAGGCGCTTCAGAAGCTCTTGCATTTGCTCCAGAATGATGGCTTCCATCGAACGGGTTCCGAAACCGCCGATTTGACGGAGACCGCGATGCGTGAAGCCGCGCTGCTCCCTCCACGCCCGCTCGCTTGTCATGCCGACGCCCTCCACGCCCGCCCGCTTGTCATGCCGACGCCCTCCACGTGCCCGTGTCCGCCCGATCGGTCGAAACTGAACTGCAGGAGGGGTCGATCCGAGAAGCTCTCCAGGGCGAGGGCCTCCTTGGCCAGGTGGTAGTCGGAAATGATGACGCACGGGAAGGAGCCAAAGTTAACGCCGAGGATGGGGCCGTACGTGGATTTCCATTGCATCGCCTTCACATGTGGTTCCAACCCGAGAAGTGGAAGGTGACCGAGCAGGGGAATGCCCCAGGGCCCTGAAATCAGGACAGCAAGCTGATAAGCATGTCAAAAGGCAGCACTCCGGCAAACCTGGCGAATGTGCAAGATTTCTTACCCGAAGGGAAATTCTTCGGCTTCCTCTGGGAAACGAAGGCGAAGATGAACACGCAAACAAGCACGAATGCAATCATGTTTAATCGTCGAATGTCTGGAAAGTCGAAGCCGAAGTTGAAAGTAGAAAACAGGACGGCGTAGGTGCATAGCACAACAACAAAAGCCAAGGGCAAAGTAAGACTGAATGGTTTAGCGTATTCAACACATCAGCAAGAGTGTCAGCATTAGCACAAGGTCAAGTTTCAAGTAGAGAACAGTAAGTAGCGTACACCATTCAACGCTGTTGATGTGTCGTACAGTCCAATCCAGTCCAAGTTCAAGTCCAATGATAAAAACTTGCTTGTGTTGTGGGGTCTTACCTCTTACGTAATTGCATAAAATGTTGATGGACTGACGACAAGTTAACGTGGAACATGTGCTGCCCAGTTTGCTAATGACAATCATATGCTTAAAGCCGTGTGTATCGACTTTATTCATAAACAAAAACAGTGTGAATTTGTTAATTCTAACATTTACGACGAGAAGCCAATACAATTCATAGCTTAAATCTTAACTCGCCTTCTGGTCGTCCATCACCTTCACAATCAGATAGCCCTGCTCCAAGCCAATCAGGTCCCTGTTGATGGTGCCTGAGTGGACAATGTCCCAGAGGGTGGTTTCTATCCAGCTCATGAACTCGTCCGCCTCCGGCGAGTCTTCGTCGTACAGTTCCACCTTCAGCCGCTGGCCCGTTTCTCCGCCGTATGTGGACGTGAAGGGTTCCGGCCAGTTCGGATTGCGGAAGTTGGAAATCTGGTCCGTCCGGCCGAGGAGCACGTACTGCGTCTGCGGGTTGGGCTGGTAGTAAACGTTGATGTGGCTGTAGCTGTCCGGCGGGCCGTTGAAAGGGTTCGTGTTCGGCAGGTCACGCCCAGAGAATGAGAGCTGAAACCCCTGAGCCGTGGGCACAAAGGCGGCGGCGACAAATTGGAGCTTTGAATTCATGGTGATTGAGTGAGTGCGATTCTGACTGCGATTCAGTTCAACTGGAGTTCAGTTGGAGTGAAGTTGTAGATTCGGTGAAGCAGCGCCCGTGCTATTTTATATTTTTATGCAAAAAAGAAATGTTTGACTTCTTTAATTCACTTTTCTTTCAAGTATTATCCATTTAATTGGTTTAATGAATGAAAGAATGAAGCAACCATCGTGACATCACCCAACACAAACACTTGACCCGCACGTTCGCGTTCTTTCGTTGTTAATGGCGCCAACGTCTAAAGGATACTGGTCACTGGTCGTTAAATTCTCTGTGAAGGACAAGACAGGTAAATTCACGATCATGAAGAACCACGGCTTCTAGTACAACTTCTCAACTCATACACCATTTACAGTATTGAAGAAAATGCTAGGAATGGGTTTCTTCGCGTAGTCGTACCAAAACTCAAAAAACCCGTCTCGTATGGAGGTGCCCATTTTTCCTTAAATGAATTTTCGGGATCGAAACACCCTGTAGAAGCCGCAGGACTGAGAAATTGTACTCATCCTGATATACATCATCATGCATTGTAAGCTTGCCCAACCTTTATGCTTTATAATTTCCACGGCCATAGCAAGAAAAAGAAATATCGAGGGCTAAACAATTGAGAAAAATTTCATCTCCTGGTGTGGCTATGTAGTGAAATGGGACCGGAGGTCACCAATAAAATTGGTTACATGAATAATACGTGCAGAGCAGATGAAACGAAAATGGACTTGTTGATTTCTCTTTACCATCACTTTCCACCCACGTTCGTTAAGTAATAAAAGTGCAAGCTTATGAAACTTGTGCTTCTCAAGGAAGACAAATCTCACATAAACTGGTAAATGTGAAAGTATGAGTTGTTTCATTTGCACTAAAGTATCAGATCAGAACACAGCAGCAGCAGCAGCAGCATGAAGTCACCAATTCAAAGACACCACCGGCTCAGATTTAGCAGAACCGCCTTGATATTTGTGCTGCTTGTGATCTGCTTCAACTCTGGACAAGTCACCGCACAACGTCGTCGAAAGTACGTAAAGCAATACCTAATCAAGTCCGGTGAGTATTAATTAAACCTTGGCACCCGTTTGCAGAACCACAACTCCAACCCCGGTTGACGAACTTCAGCTAAGCCTCGCAGACCGTGAACGAAATCTGGAAGAACGTGAACAAAATTTCCGTCTACGAGAAGATCAGCTGGTGGAACGTGAACAGAAATTGAAAGAACGTGAGGATAAGATTTCTGCCCGTGAAGCAAATGTCGATGCGAGAGAGAAGAGTGCCGGAAGTGCCACCATATGCAAAGAGGAAGAGGACGACATGGCCCATGTCCGCATAAACCCAGCAACCGGAAAACTCGTCGAAATTGGCTCTACAGAATCCTGCCCGGCAAATATGCGATTCTTCGCATTACCCGAAACTGAACAAGGCGATTGCGACTGTGATCATCATCAATGTGCTCGACCATTAATCTACTCTGCCAAATACGCACAATGTTTCTGGGCATGGACACAAGGACCATGTGAACAACGTGAGTGGTACGTGTACAATGCGACTACATATGAACCCATCTGTGAACCGAATCCATGTCCTGAGTCACCTGCAACGGGGTTGGCGAAATTTTACTTTCGGAATCCAGAGGATGGAGGTTGCTATCAAAGCACGACGAAGGGGTACTGCAAAGGGAAGGGGGAGCGGTTGTTTACCGCACCTGGGGAACCGATTCCAGCATGTAGGAAGATGAGTGATTGTGCTCCTGTGACGGTGCCTGCTACACACCAATGTTATCCAGGGTACAAGAGATGGCAGGAGGAGAAGTGTTAAATGTACAAATGATGAATAAAAGTACGAGTACATGGTGAGGGATCCTTCCGTTGCTACTGTGTTCGCGGACCCAAAACGAGATCCCCATCGGTTTGGATGAACAGCCCCTGGCTTGCTACGATGGTTCCCTGCATAATTGTGCTCGTGATGCTGCTTGCTTGCTTGCTCATTGAACGCTCCTAGATTACTTCTTTTAATTACGAAACTCACTTAATATTATTTAATGATTCGTTTCCTATTTCTGGTCTCGTAATTTACGAACTTACCTGCAACTGTGATCAAATTCCTTTTTTTGAGCGCAGACACCAAAGCGGTGCCTACCTACCTCCACTCTGCAAGATCTCTAAAGACTCCAGTACAGCCTCGCCGTTGAATTCCTCAACATTCAAGCAAAGTTCAAGCGGCTGCCGAAGTGAAAATGTCGTCGACAATCAGATTCCATTTGGACAGGGCGAGAATGTCTTCGATCACTAGATCGTGAATTTCCATTCCTGACCCGGTCAAGCCCAGACTTAGTAGGTTGGATGTCGGCTTCAACGCTTCAGCTACTGCTACTGGGAATTCAATGACTTCAACCAGGTTTGCATTTGCATGCAGTTTGATGTAATCAATCCAAATGGAGACTATAGGCTCGGCATGTCGCTAATTATATATATTCACATACTCAATGTGCAAAGATAAGAGAAGAGCAACGCAAACAAAGCATCCTCGTTCGACAGTTCGAGTAGTAAATTTATTGAGGCAAGCAAGCAATGAAAATATGCAGGCAACGACGCAACACAAAGACAGAATTCAAACTCAACTGATTCCTACCCGCCCTCAATCGCTCCAACTCCATTCCCCATTCGGTACTTTGTGGCAGGAGTGCGTTTTGGGGTTGTAGCATTTGCATCCGCAGCCCAGCTTCCCCTTCCGGCACAGAGTTCGGTCATCGTAGCAGGTGAGACCCCGATCAGGCCGGAAACACATTGCACCGCATGCATCTTCCCCAGGCTTGCACAGTACTTCGCGCTTTCTGGCGCAGACCTGCTTGGCAGGGTCGTAGCACCTGTTCCCACACCCTCTTTGTCCCACCCCGCAAACTACGCGTGTGCCCCTGCCCACGTGACAAAACTCCAGGTTGGGGTCGAAGCATTTGTACCCACACACGCCCAGCTCTTTTGGGCAGACGTGCGAGCCGTAACCAGGTTGGGTCCCGCTGGGGTAGCAGGTTTCATTATGAGCCCAGTGACAAAGGTCAAGATCGCAAGGGCTCCGTCCTTTGTAACAGATTTTGTTGCGGGCTTCCGGAAAGCAGTCTTCCCTCTCGAGGTCGTAGCACTCCCAGCCGTCGTCTCCGCACGGCTCCCAGCCCGCATCGCACTTCAGACTCCGGTCTTCGTGGCACGTTTGCCCATCCGCGGGCGAGAAGCACTTCCAGCGGTCGCAGCCTTCATGCCCCGGAGGGCACAACGCCCCCGCCTCCGTACACCGCAACTCTTTGCCGTTCACCTCCTCCGAGTTGGGATCGTAGCAACGTCGTCCGCATGCCCGCTCGCCTCGGTTGCAAAGGACTTCTGTGCGCCGTGTCGGGCTCTGTGAGTGCCCCTGCGCCGTGTCGTTAAAACAAACATTGACCGCAGGGTCGTAGCAGCTGTAGCCGCAGAGCTTCTCCCCCAACGGGCAGACAATCTGATAACTCGCAGGTCCGATGCAGTGCTCGCGGGTGGGATCGTAGCAATTGTAGCTACCGCACATGCTCTGGCCCAGCGGGCAGATCCAGCCGTCGTCCAGGCAGGCCTGCGCCGCAGGATTGTAGCACCGCCATCCGCAGACGCGCTCACCCCGCTGACAAAGGATCGGAGCCGTCTTGGCTGTCGGGCCTAGCTGGATACATTCCTTCTCGCTGCCTGGGCCTCGGGCATAGCATCCCGAATTCCCACACCGGACCTGGCCTTTGGGGCACGCGATTCGGTCGTCGACGCAGTCTTCCAGTACGGGGTCGTAGCACTGCTGGAAGCAGACGGAGTGCGACAGAGGGCAAATCAAGGAGTAGGAGGGCAGGTCGCTGGCCGCGACGACCTCAGCGACGGTGCGATTCCCAATTCGTGTCTCTGGACGAGGAATAAATCGCTGAATGCTAATGCTAATTAGCGCTGATGCAGAAGCAAGTTACCTGCATTTGTGTTGGCGCTGCCAGCGAGCCCGAGTCTCAGAAGAGCAAACGTGATCCCCGCAATAGATCCCCACAAAGCCATGATTGGTTCCTAAGTCAAAATTTGACTGGAGCCTGAGACTTGCTGGTTGCGAGAGTTGCAACAGAATTCATGCAATGCTGCTAATTAAGTACGTGGTTGAATTAATTGGGACAGGCGAATTAGCTTTTTAACTAAGGCCCTGGCCAAGGCCAGGGTTCGGCTGGTTCCACCGCTGAGCAACGCGCTACAATTAATCAAGTTAATTAAAGAAACATAATTCAATCGCTGTGCCTCGGTCAGCTCGTATTAGTTTGTTTACTTTGCACCTTTGAGGACCAGCCGGAGGATGCGCTTTCAGATATCTAGACTAGACGGGTTCTTTGCAGGCAAACATTCTCCTCGGAGGCTGATTGCGCGGAATGTGGGAATGTCTTTTTTCGGTAGATCCGCACGTGTATGTGATGAAATTGGTGAAGGGCAGCCAGTCTGATTGTGAACGCGAGGCAGTTCACGGGTACTTGGAGTTGTAAAAGAGTGTATAAACGGTCAACTCAAGGTTAACAGCGAGTCGAGAGTGGAGTGATGATTTTCATCCTGGAGAAACCTGCGAACGGCGACCAAAATAAAGCATATCTAAAAATAGAACAAAGAGGTGCAACAGCCCACGGAAAAGGGTTCTTCTTGTCTGGCTCCAGTCTGGCATTGTTGCTCTGTGCAGTTTATTCACTTCTCAAGGGCTTGCTAGTCTGGTCGATTCTCCATACTGTGTATATCGCAACTCGGAGTAAGCTGAAATGTTGAACGAGGCCGAGGCATGGGTGTTTATCAGACGCTTGGACGTGACAACTAAGCAAATTTCTCCCGCCGAGGTCAAAGCGGAGCGCTGTGCCTGCTTCCAGAGGTCAGCCGCATCGAAAATGCGAGCGGAAGGCGACGGTGGCGAAAATGCAGAAAGCAATTGCGGGTGAGTCAGGTCAGCCAAAAGCCAAGTCAGCCAGGACAATTCGTGTTTTCCTGTGCCAGAACGCATTGAGTGAAGTATAGTAAAAAAAAAAGTATCATTGCGGAAATTATTACTGAGCCAGTAAAATTAAAATCATCAATTTCCTTGATTAAATAAAGCTTAACATCTCGTTTGCAATTCGACCACGAATCCGAGTTACTCGAGCATTTATTAGAAACGTCCTTCAGTTGCGCCGCCGCAGACGAACCCTGAGGCCCGAATCTGCCTGTGGTTGATTACCGCAGATAATTAATTGACCGACTGACTCAGTCGTAAAGCGGTGCAACGTAGCTCGTTAAATACGTTCCACTCCCACAATCACAGCAGAAAATGTACTTCGCGCTCCAAAATGTGCTCCACGAAGATTGAATTCAGCGTCACGCAGCCCGGTGACCCCGACTACCCCCTTAGGACACAACAGGAGCTGGGCTCCGCTGGATCGATAGCAGAAATCAGGAAACGGTGCAGTCGCGAGTGCCCGTACGAGGATCCCGACTTCCCCGCGAACGACACATCGATCGGCCAAGCGTCGGGAGATCTCGCAAAGGGGGAGGGAGGCTGTCCGCCCCCTTCAGTCCGCTACGTCTGGCTCCGGCCGCATGAAATCTGCGCCGAGCACAGCGACGGAAAGCCGCAGTTCGCCGTGGCACAGGAGGGCCAGGTCGGTGGGGATGGCTCGGTCTGTTCTGCGCTGGATATTAGCCAGGGCAATCTGGGCGACTGCTGGTGGCTCGCAGGGCTCGCCACACTGACCTCGAATCGGGCACTGTTCAACATCGTCGTCCCGGAGGACAACTATGGTGGATTCGAAGACGGGTACTGTGGCGCTTTCCACTTCCGTTTCTACAACATGGAGGCAGGCAAGTATGTGGACGTCGTCGTCGACGACCGAATCCCCTGCGGCGCGAAGCACCGCCGCCCGGCTTTTGTTGGAGCCCTCCTGCCCGACGGCAAGGGCAACGAGTTTTGGGTGTCTCTCGCCGAGAAGGCGTTTGCAAAGTACCGTGGGGCGTATCGGGCCATTGAAGGCGGGGGCACGGCGACGGCGCTAGAGCTATTCACGGGGGGTTTTTCGGGTTCTTGGAGTCTGGATCTATACCGTGATTCCAGCGACCCGGTCAAGGCCGAGGCGAAGTACGAAGAGCTGGCAGGCAAGGTGAGGCGCCACCTGGCCAAGGGACAGTTCTTTGGGCTCTCGGGGCAAGACTCGCAGGAGGACGCGGACGCCACCGGCTATGGCGAAGGCTACGCGCAGTCCGAGTCGGGGCTGGGGCTCATTTATGCGCATGCGTACTCGGTGCTGGGCGGGAAGGAAGTGAAGGAGAAGGACACGGGCCGGATGCGACTCCTGCTAAAGATAAAAAACCCCTGGGCGGAAGGGGAGTGGAAGGGCCCATTCAGTGACAGGGACGACGCCGGCTGGGCGACACTGGAACACGACCTACGCCCGCGCAACGCCGGTGGGAGCGCCGATGTCGATGAAGGCGTCTTTTGGATGGACATGCATGACGTCATCAAGTACTTCGAGTACATGGACTACTGCCTCATTGAGATTGGGGATGGAATGCATTTCTCCACGATTCGGAGCGCCTGGCCGGTGGAGTTGCAGCAAAAGAAGCTCGTTCCCCATCTCGCAAGTGAGTTTCGGGTCAGAGAGGATTTGGGCGCTTTGCGCGTATCTTTTAAATTACAAGATTATGATACAGTCAAAGTTCTGACAATTTCAGGATACTTCCACAACTACCCCGCCTTCTCATTCGAGGTCAGGCGGGAGTTGGTCGGGATCGAAATCCCTCCGGAGCAGGAGGGCAAGTGCGTGTCGGCGTTGCGCATAGCCGTCGGCCAGCCCGGCGTGCACTTGGACCCAATCCCCGAATTCTGGTACTTTATCTTTGAGATTCTGGAAGGGGACGAGCTTAGCCCGGACCCCGAGACGGTGGCGGCCACGCTGGAGAAGATTTACAACACACGGCGCCCGGTCGCCGATTCGGAAACGACTAACTCGGGCAACATCATGAATCGTCTTGAAATTTATCTGTCGCCTGGTCGATATTTCATCATCGTGAATCTGAAAACGGACGATGAGCCTCCAGTCATCCCGAAGGCGTATGTTGGCAAACCGATTCCGTTCGCTCTGAGCCTGTACACGGAGAACGAGATGAACCTGGAGCAAATCTTTTAATTTGGCGTTGGCTTTGCTCATTTGCATTGGTCAGGCGTAATAGATATTATGCAAATGCTATGGTTTTAAAATGTTATGCGCGGCAAATACAAAGGGAATAAAAATGAAGGATTCAAGTAATTGAAGAACCCTTTCAATAAAAACGGCGCCATTAAAGGGTATGCAATATTAATTCGACGGGTATGCCGCAGTTAATGGCTCCGTATGTCAATTTATTTTTCTGACCCCTATTTTTATTAAAATGATTATGCAATGCTTTTTAAAATATTGACATAAAAGAAACCACAGTCTGAAATCACTGTTTTTGCTGACGCTGCCCACACATTTGGCTTGCAGGCTCTGGAGCACAAGTCAAGTACAATTAGAAATTATTAGTAATTAATCTGCACATGTCTAGCAAATTGAAGTAGCCAGCGTTCAGTTCTCTTAGTAATTAATCTTATAAATTAGCTTAACAAGTTACAAATTGATTAATCTTTCGTTAAAATTTGGAATAAATTGGAAATAATTCAATGAATCTTAGGTTTAATTAAAGAAGAACATACAAGATGACTACAACTAGCAGTTATTCAAATCTTGCACGTTTTTCGCTCCTTTCTTCATTCTTCATCACTACCGTGTTCTGTTTCTTCCCACCTGGCTTCAACACATACTTGGACAATGCGCGGAAGCTTCGGGAGCGTAATACCCTCGCATTCGGAGCTAGCTGCTCGTACGCGGATGAACTGAAAAGGATCTCATTTCAACTCAAAGTTCTTGATTCGATGAAAGATGAGCGTGGCATTTACAAACAAGTAAGACTCAATGGAGAACTTGAGTCTCTGCTTGCCTCCTCAAGTTATTGTGACCAAACTCAAAGTTTGAGTTGTGGAGCTGATAACCACTGCACCTGCTCTGCATCCATTCCCCCTGGATACACAGGCAAGATGGAATTCATCCGAGAGGATGGTAAGTGCGTATTAGCACGTAATTCAAGTTGTACGAGTGTGGATGAAGGTGGAGCAGCTTGTCAACAAGGAGCTGAATGCAAGTTTAAGGGTCAAAGAAGGAGGTGATTGCGGGGCTATGAAGATTATACGTGAAGTCAATCGTATACTTGGTGGCTGGCAAGCTCCTGGTGTTTCTGTATCAGATCGACTGGCTAAGAATCAGGAGATCATTTTCAATGGAATCTGTATTTGTGAGTGAGTTCCCTTTCCTTTTCAGGAAAAAGAATAGTTTGGCAAAAAACTAAAAAATCGCATAGGACCTAATAAAAAGAAGTTCAATAATGAAGAATTCTACATATTCTTAATAAATAAAGTAATAGTAAAAAAACGAACAAAATCAACATAAGATTATATAAATGTAGACGCTAGTTAGTGTCCGGATAAATGAGTTAAATTAGTATTCAATTAATGTCAATAGATTTCTAAAAGTCTTCTTTGAATTTTATTCTCGTAATATTGTACTTGTTTGCTACAAAGTTCAAAATTCGTACAAAAATCAATAAAAGAGTAGTAAAAGAAGTCGTCAGTCATTCAGTAGTAATTGAGAGTTGAGATTTTAGATAGAGCAAAGATTGCAGTATAGGTCAAAAGATCACCCTGAGATTCAATTCACGTTTTTACGTCTTCCATTTGTTCTGTGACTTGATAAGAAATGTGTTGAACAACATGTCGACGGTGATGCCGATGCAGAAGAAGAAAGAGATAAAAGTCAAGGAAGCAAATGCTGGAGGTCCCAGTCCCGTAGCTCCAGCAAGGAGAAGGCAGTATGGACATTGATAACTTTAACATACACGACAAGTATTCATCACATACGTATATCGGAGTCGTCATACTGCTGCATAAGCAGATTATAAGTGAGTTCCATTGCTCTTGCAGCCTCCCAACCACCAAGAGTGCAATGAAGAACAGTCAATCTTGGAGGGCGTGCGCCATTATATTTGGGTAGCAAAGTGACTTCGAACGTGTCGGCTGCCCTTGAAGACCTTCCTGAATGGCGGCAGGAAAACTGATTGAAGGGTTAGGTTGCAGGCGAAAATAATCAACTCGTGTTGTTTAATTCGAGCAAGTAGCTAAAACTTGAGCTAGGCATCTTCAGGAGGCAAGGTTTGCATAATTATTTCCCGCTTTCGTTCAAAACCGTGCACACGTGCAGGTGCCGAACGGTGGACCGCCCAACAAATCCTAGTCCTATTTCATATCTAGATGAAGAAAACGGCCGCCGACATGACGTCCGACGTTTAACTGCAGTCGCTTCAAGACCGAGCGGAATGATTCATTGATTTAGTTGCAACATGAAATTTTAATTGGCACTGTGGAAAATTTTGCTTGCCTCGCCACAGCTGCAGGTTGGCCCCAGGAATGCTTCTGAACTTTCCAAGGTTGGAAATCTTGAAATTAATGCATGATAAACAAAGCTACAATGCTTGCTGGTAAAACAGAAAGATTTAAACTTTGGCTCAAAAACCCTAGCCTGGGGTAGCAATGGACTCATAAGTCACAATTATGTGCTATTCAAGCATTTAATATGTTAAACGCCGGTCATTTTATGCACACCGCGTGAGCCGGCTTAACTTCAGCTTCTCAGATTAGAACAATAGAGAGGACACCCTGCAGCACGACATCCTGCGTAACCTCAGCGAAGGTGGTTCTGCGGATCTCGGATAGGGACCCGATTTTAAAGTGGAATGGTAACACTGCCCGGAAGAATCGCGACTCTGCCCGGATCAACTCGAAGTCCGACGCCTGCTTCCGGCCCGGGGCGACATACCAGGCCCTGAACGACTCCTCATACGTCTGCGACGCGACCGTATAGCTCATCGCGAAATCCAGGTTGATCATCGTGCTGATGAAGACGAGCAGGGGGAGCACACCGAATAAGATGGCGGTGAAGGTCGAGACGTCGTCCAGCAGCTTAAGGAAGGAGACGAAGCAAGAGATTTGCGTCACGCAGCTGAGAGTCAGAGACTGCGCCACCAGCGGCGCCATGATTTGGGCCACGTGGGTGTGCAGGACACGGTGGATCGTGAAAAAGAGACGCGCGCGCCTTCGCTCAAGCTCAGACTCGGTCGGGTCAAATTTGAGTCGACGGAGAAACCCGCGCATCCCATGCGTGTAGTTGATCGTTTGCAACATGAACATGGCGAGGCACAGGAAGCAGAGAAAGGTCTGCCAGGCGTACACGGCCCCCATCAGGAGGTTCAGAGCCAGGTACTCGGTCCGGAAGGTGCGGAAAAGCTTGGCGCCGTCGATGATCATCTTCGCATCCCCAATGCTGGCCACGACAACCAGCACGGGTACGGTGAGCAGGAAGGGGCGGGTGAAGGCTTCCATCCCGTCCGGCTGGCACAGGTCCAGCTTGAGGCGCAGCGCCTGGGCGCGTGTCAGCAGGTGGCAAGCTGAAATTTGAGCAGCAATCTCGGTAGTGTTACGCCAGTTGTGAAGCTGCATTGATGTAATCAACAGAGTGCCCACGAGGGGCAGCGCACAGTACAATACATCGTATAGATCGGCATTAGGCTGGAACAGTCCCGCTAGAAAGCCCCACACCTTGACCCAAGACGCAACCAGGCCGACAGTTGCCACGATGTACCATTTCCACAGATGGGGGATGACTTCCACTTTGTAGCTGACCGGGTTCCACTTGTAGGGAAATGAGCCCGACCAGTACCCCACTTTGATCACGTACGACATCTGGTGGAAGGACTCTTCGGATATCATCTTGGCGACTCGAACTCCAACTTTGTGAGTGGAGGCCGGCGGAAGTCTAAACTATAGTCAAATACCAGAAGTTTAAGATATGATTTATTCAGGTGATTGCGGTATGAATGGGTTATTAGTACTGCGCCAATTTGAATTGCCTTACCTCGGGAAAATTACCCGATGCACGGGTAATTTTCGTGTGCAGTCACGACTGCGTGAGTCACGGCAGCGACTTACCATAACTTCGAATTTACGACTGCTAATAGGCCGCAGGCACGAATGAGGTCCAGTGCGAATGTCCTTCAGTGCGATAGTATTCTGTCGCGAAATTTCATTCACGGCGTGAGCACAACCATGACGCCGGCAGAACAAAGTAAGTGTGCTAACTTCTGACAAGTCTTCAACACAATACATGCAAATTCTTATTTTCGCTGGGATTTTCTAACAGGGCTCAAGTGAGACAAATAATCGCGAAGGGAAAGAAACTGACCATAACCCAGCCAACAATGCCCACATCAGAAGTCATCAGCCAGATGGAAATAATGATGATTGGGTCGCCCACTGTGGCTGAAGGGTTGGGCACCAACAAGAATTTGAAAAGAAAAATCCTAAGAGCAAGAGGAAAGGCAACAGGGGAGGCCTGCTTGGGAAAAACGCGAGACGAGATTATAATTCCTGAATCTCTCAAAATAAACCTGAACGAGGAGCAATTTCTCTGTCATGATATTCCAGGAAACGACAGAATACTGATATTTGCAACAACAAAGAGTTTGCTAAAGCTGTCCAATTGCGATTGTTGGCTTGTTGATGGCACCTTCAAGATTTGTCCGCCTCAATTTTATCAAATCTACACCATATACGGGCTGTACAAGGGTGGTGTCCCATTTGTGTACGCTTTCTTGCCAAATAGTAAGAAACAGAAGAGCTACGAGGCTTTGTTCTCGTACATAGCGTCATGCAATACAGGCAACGGGGAGAATATTGCACCACAAATGATTATTTCTGATTTTGAGTTGGGTGCACTTCAAGCCGCTCGTAAAGTGTTTCCCGAGGCTGAACAACAAGGCTGCTTTTTCACCTGGCCCAAAATATATTTAAACATATCAAGTGATAAGTACTTCTACGAGCTGTACCGTGGAGACTCTGACGAAGCTCGAACATTTCACACTATCATACGAAGCTTGAGTGCACTGGCATTTCTGCCAATTGGGGATGTCCTACCAGGATTTATGGAGCTGCGCTCAAATTTTCATTCAAAGCATCAAGCCAGACCACTGTTTACATATTTCTTTGATACATACATTGGACAATCTTGGGAAGACACTCCGTTTCCGATTTATTTCTGGAATGTCTTCGACAGAATACAACGGCACCTGCTACGAACAACAAAGAGCGTGGAAGGTTGGCATTTCAGAATGAATGACTTTCTCTCTGGATCACATCCATCGCTTTGGAAGTGCATTGAAATGCTGAGAAAGGAAGACCTGCACTGGACCATACAGTGCAGTCGACTAGACAATGGCCACATTCCGAGACGTCTAAAAACTTACTCACTTCTGAATTCAAAAATTTGTAAAATTGTTGAATCATATAACACAGTTGACAACCGTGTTGAATACTTAAAAAATATTTCATCACGCTTAAAAATTAACTAAATGCAAGTTTTTCATGTTAATGTGTGAAAATAAACTGAAGAGTTTTGATTTCGACCCAAGTGTTTTCGCAATCGCACACTGTCGTAGCTACGAAAATTCGCAGTGGACCCTATTCGTGCCTACAGTCATTTCGCAGTCGTAAATTCGAGTTCTGGGTAGATCGACGGGGCGACTTTCGCAGTCGTGACATAGGACCGTAATTTTTTATTCACTGCTTGTATACATTCCGACTTCAATAATATCTGTTGAAGCGTCTCATATCGCATAGACGATGTATCATCGCTTTGGCTTTTCTTTTTCACCACGTCGAGCAGCTGCCACCGCTTCTGCAAAGCTCACCCTTGCCCAATTCATATGGAATGTAGTGTCAGGTTCTCCAGGTCGACAAAATCCTACGGCCACAAACTTACAGGTTGTCGTATTGGAAGGGTTCCCGGACCAAACGTGCGTATCACCATCTCGTTCGAAAAATGCATCTCCAGCACGGAGAATTCGCGGAGGTTCATCGTTAAGCTGCACAGAAAATGTCAATTTGAAGCTATTCAGCAAGTACAATCCGTCTCGATGAATTGACCCTACCTGAAATAGCATTTCACCTTCCATCACATAACCAACGGCTGGACCTGAGTGGTAATGTGCAGGAGCTCCTTGGTTACCTGGTGGAATTGTAACGCGAACCATTTGGGCCACTACATTCGTCGTAGATGTGACGAGCGGCTGCTCCAAGATTGGCTCCACGGTCAGTTTCGTGGCAGTCACACAGGAACCAGTCAGGAAAAACACAAGTGCAAGAATGCCACAAGCTGAAACTGCTGAAAGCGCCATTGCGACCGAATTTGGCAAACTTTTCAACTGACGAATCTCCACGGAACAGATTCTTCGAGTAAATGAGCTGCTTCGAGTGCTGAGCATAATTGTTTTATTTCTCCATGTCCATTTCGTGGCCTTGAAGTCATTTTCAAAGTCGTTGTCATTGGCAGTTAGTTTATCCTGTGGAAAAGTACTGGATAAGATTAGATCATTTCCAAATCGAAAACAATGGCTTTGGAACAAGCTAGCCGCTAGCCAGTAGCTAGGTGGGTCAAATGGAACAAAATCTACCAGCTTACTATGTTACTTTGCTTTGTTATTGGCATGCTGTCCAACATCGTCATTCTAACGCCTTGTCTTGATTGTCTAAAGAATATTAATTACTTATCGCTTCGTTGAGTGTGTATCCAATTCGAGACTTGAATAACAAACCTCTCAACAATCATCAAAGTGCACCGTGTGCCTGCTTATCGACTTGCTAAGAGCAAGGAGCTGCTTACGTAAGCGAGCATAGACAAATAAATTATTAATTTTTTTCCAGTGTGTAATTTGCACGGTCTTTGAGCAGGTACCGCCGTCCAGACTACAGTGAAGTGACCATTCAGTTGACTTAAAGCAAGGCTCGCCAACGGCAACCCTACTGAACAGAAGAGGAGCTGCTTTTCGAGTTCTTCTCAAAAGATTAATGCGTCAATAATTTAATGGCTCAATATTGTGATAACATTTGTGATTGATTTTCGCATCTGGGTAGACAGAGTTGACGCTTAACCGAACTCAATTTCAGGCTTCCGCCCAAATCGATTCCACCTTAAGTCAATATGAAATGTGTATGTCAAGGCCAAGTGCCAGAATTTAAGCCTGAGAATCACCTTTGCCTCCACTCACTCGAGCCTCCAATCTACAGGCAATTCAGCTTCAAATAATGGAATTTCCGACTTTTTCTCGCAATTTGCGAGTTCTATTTGCCATTATTTTCGCATTCCCTCACGGCCTGCAAACTGTATTGTCGGAAAAGGTCCAACATCCCATCATTTCCATCCGCTCCCTAAACTTGTTCCTGGACGAGTTCCATGATCATTGGACGCACCTGGTCTTGACCAGTAAATGCATTCACATCGACCCACCAAGTCAACCTATTTCCATTGCCCACTCCAACAGCAGCTTTCAAATGCCAAGCAGGCTCTTGCGTGTGGCGTTGGTCCCACGGCTCATTATGCTGCTCATGCCACAGCACAATGAAATGGAAGACGTGTACTTTCGGATTACAGCGCATAGCGGAACTGGATTCAAAGACTGCATCGGGAGGCATGACCGAGACCGCGACAAGCTCCAGGGCTCGGCGCACGAAGTTGAATTAGCCTGCATGGATCTTCCGAATCTGTACGTCGTGTGGACAAGTGCTGGGAACTCAGAGCTTACAATTGGATCTTATCTTCGTGGACATTCACCATTCAGTCTCTCTTACATCTTGCTAACGACTGGTCTTGTGGAAGACGATGCGAGCGAGGAGCACAATCACGTTTATTACGACATCGATCGTGCGCACGGAGGGAATCGATTCCTCTTCACCGAATTGGGCAACTGTCGACCATCGAGCCAAGACTCAGGGCTTTGCAAGGCCGAAATCGAATCAATCAACCAGAAATTGAAGGACGTGAATTCCGAAGCTGCAATCGTATGGCGGTGGGAAGTAGCCAGCAGTGCAGTACCGGATAATTGCATGGTTGACGGACCCGTGTACCAAAACGTGACCGATTTCCTCCACGCCACGGAAAACATGGCACGGAGGCCGATAAAGTTCTCAAATGTTACTGTGAGTCCATTCCGTCCCACATCCCTTGCTCTGGAGTGGACCCTCAAGTACATGATCATCGAGGAAATGGAATTCAAGCTTCGAGACACAAAATGTTACGAATCTCTACTGAGTCCAAATTCGATAGCTGTGTGGTTGTTGGACTCAAGCAAAATACAGTGGATTCAACCCATTCGCAGTAACACGCACATGTTCACGGGTCGTATGGCTCTCGTGCTGGTCTACACACAAGAGTGGTTCGTGGCTTCATGCGACGGGACGTTCAATGACTTGAGCTTTAGATTCTTCTTAGAACCATACGACACGTTCTCGTGGGCCCTCGCACTGATAACCGTGGCCTGCATCACTGGATTCGTTCTTTGGACCTTTCTCCATGCGCCGAAGACGAACCACGCCTTCCCTTCATTCTTCAATGTTGCATACAATCTGCTCGGAACTGGTTTTGGAGTGCTCATTGCCCAAGTCCCAAGCATTCGGAAAGATATCCGGTCTCGACGCGTCATTCTAAATTGCTTCATGCTTACATTCGGCGTCTGGACACTTATTTCGATCGTACTCTCAGGAGCTTACAATGGAATCTTCATTGCCAAGCTCACGAGCAAGATTTCAAAGAAAAGCCCGTGGCATTCAGTGCAAGAATTGTGGGGCTTTGTCTTTTATTCACAACAGGATCATCAAATTGCATGGGAGTATGTCGAGGTGGGTGAAGTCAAGACACTGCCTCGTTCAATGCATGTGTTGCTGCCTGGCAATACGACCCAGCAGAAAGTAGAGGCCTGTCGCAATGTCACCACGCCTGGGCACGACTGTGGAACATTCCTGGCAATACAAGACCTTGGCGTGACGGTGGCAGACCTCCTGCTCTGGGATACTTGGCAACTCGTGAGGAAGAATCGTACAAACTCCGCCGATCGCTTTCCTGGCCTTGTCGCTTTCGCCTCTATGAACCTGGACTTTGCCAAGGTAAAAACTGACCAGAAACTCCTGGAGAACCAAACTCGGACCATCGCAAAGGCAGTTGCCACTTGCCACAAGTCGGCCGCTATCGAGACGGGGCAAGAACTTTCTTACTTGACCCTGCATCTAAAGCAAAAGTATGGACGTTCACTGCTTAGGATTGGTGACGACGTGAGCAAGGAGTTTCTCACGTTCGCCTTTGACCATCACTTTGCTGGTCCAGTTGCTTGGTACGCGTACAGACGACTACAGGCCATCATGTCATCAGGGATTTATCAAACCTGGAAGAAATGGTACGACCAAAAGTACCCAAAAACATGGCAGGCGATGATGACTCGAAACAACGGGCAAAGTCAAGGGGTCAGGAAAGGCTTTCAATCGCTGTCAATGGATTCGAACGTGCAAACTGTTATCTACATACTTGTGTATGGAGCTGCGGCTGGGTTGATTAGTTTTACACTTGAACTCTTTCTACAATTAGTCCGTAATTTATTCGTTGGAGAAACTTCAGTTTATTCGCTAATTCACAGGCCAAACATAAAATTATTGAAACGATTACTCTGAACTTGATTTCTGATTTGAACTCTGTAACTTGATTTGTAATGCAATTCAGCAGTTGAACCTCCGGGATACTACTCTTAAACATTTTCAGTATGTTCACAAGCCCGGGATCACCTTCAGTTGCAAATTGTACTTCATCAGCCCCGCAAAAGTCCTCAATCTAGTTTTTGTATATTTGTAGCTGCTAGTTTGAAGTAAATGACGAAAAGTTCGTTTAGGTCAAACTTCTGACGCAGGAGCTTGTGGGCGACGGAAACAGAAGTGGTTACCAAAAGCACGATTAGAGCGAGCGAACACGAATTTACTTGCCAAAACGGCGGCTTGAACAAAGGCAAGAAGGGTGATGCGACAATCAAGACCCACTTTAACCCGTCTTGCTTAAAACTGTGCTAGTCAAACTGGAAAACTGAAGCTGAGCAAACTTGAGTTATAATTGTTGAACCTTCCTTCATCGAGATTTTATACCAACCATTGCGTGACCCATGCCACATTGGATTTCAAGATGCCTTGCAAATAAAATCCGAGTTGGTTTGTTTAAACTTTTGCTACAATAACTACATGAATCCAATTTAGGTTAACTTTCTAATTGCACAAATGCGAATACAATGCCTCAGTTAAAATGTGCAAGTAATTCTGGCGTCGTTGCTGTGCTGCTCTTAATTGTGCAAGACCTTCAGGATCGAGATTTGATTTTATGAATTTGTTTACATGGCAGAGATGATTGAGAAATCCCTTTGGCAGAATGCTTCTCCAGCGCATAGAATTCTTGGAATTTCATCGTTCACTTGTGTACACAGAGTACAATATTGACAGACTCGGTGAAACAAGACGCAGCCGAACGAGCACTTATTTGAAACACTATTTCACGTTCCACGACTTAGCCAACAGTTTGACCCGAGTGGTGATGTGAAGGTACTCTTGGAATGCTAATCCTGAGCCGCGGCTGGGTTGATTGGTTTTACGCTTGAATTGCTTCTGAAATCAGTCCTCAATTTATTCGATGGAGAAAGGTCTACAATTTATTCGCTAGCTGTCCAATTTCATTACAGAGAATAAAGTGTTGTTTTATTCGTCAAACTGATTTATTCAATTAATGAATTCGCGTGCTCGTGTAACGGCACGGGTGATTTCGAAAAAAACATGTTCTTGTTGTGATACAGGCACGGGCGATCTCAAAGCCGCATGGTCGTAAGATGATACGGGCACGGGCGTACATCTTTGGCTTGGCTTGGCTCGCTTGAATCTCAAGAACGACAACATGTTGAATGGATATCGAGCCGTTTTAGCCGAGCAAGTTTTTGAGCACTTTGTTGTTTGAAAGTTGGTTGCGTCAAAGTTGTCGTCACGAATCTGTAATTGAATTACATGTTTGTTCATTTTTCCACTCTTACTTGAATGGAGTCTTGTAGGCGTTTGGGCCCCTCCCGCATTTTGGATTTCATTAACTGCAATCCATGTCTTCAAGTCTTCACCCCAGAGTTATGGAGCCGCTTGCCTAATCTAACCTAACGTACATTTTCGGGCAAAACATCGACTCTGCACAGTACTACATATTTGACAAGGAGTCTGGCCTCACCTACAGCATAAGTTACGACTGCAAGAACATCATGCATTACCGAAAGGAGGAACTTCATGACCACCATTTCTTGATCTATTTTGTAATTCCTGATAGTCGTATTAATGGCATTTCACGGCTACCTTTCTTAGCCAACATCTTGATGCAGAGAACTTAAAACACCCCATTACAAATATAATTCGACAGTGAGCACATTTTCAGCAATGCATAATTTATTCATCCTGATCGTTTGTAAAAACCCTGATTTCCACATATACTAACAGCGTGAGCTATGAGAAACTAGTTGGTATAGCAAATCAAATCTCTTTAATCATTTATTCAAAAAGCATGACAGCTCATGTGAATACTTTCCGCCGTACATGGCGCTACTGATAAGTGGATTTCGGTTAAAGTGGATTTTATTACTATCCAATTAGTCATTACATAAATAGCAAAATAATGAGATGGCAGAATAATGAGCAACAAATCCGCAAGACTGAACAATAAAGTTTCAACAGCTTTTATCACCCATAAACCGATCGCATTGTATCGATTACATCATTAGGCAACGGAAACCTTGAAGCAAATTTAGTGGAGAAAATTCACCTTTTATTCAATCTGGCTCTCTGGTGGAGCAGTGAAATGTGGTGGCAGTGGCAGGTCCTCGTGATTCTTACTGGCCTGGGAAGCTGTCAGAGCCACCTCCTAACTGGAGGGTTGGCAGCGGTGGAGGAGATGTTGGCGGTGACACACACTGATCACCAGCACCATCACCACGACGTGGTGTGCATTGTGGACACAAAAACAGGATACAATGGATGGAGTGCACTATACAGGAATCAAATCGCTGTCGTTGTGACTTCGTCGCTGCCTGGAGACGCGAAGAATGTCGCGTTGGACAGGAAACCGGCGAACGAGTCAGCTGCCCTGGTTGTCTTCGTATTTTCCAACAACACGACCTTTCTTCGTGAACCCAAAGTAAACGTAAATTCAGAATTCAGGTGCTGAACCAAACTGACCTGACGAGTGATTTATTTACTTTCCGTAGAATGCAGAGGCCCTCCAACTCTCGAGGAACACGTGGATTTTCCAGTCAATCTCTTCCTTTCCGTCGGGATACGAGCCCAACCTGGCTTCCAACACGTACTACTTGGATAGATTAGAAGGGGGCAGCCTGAGGCAAGTGTACCGGGTTAAGAACGGGGAAAGGAGTGTCAACGAGCCAGCGACGACGAACGGAAGAGTGTCCAGGCTTGCTGCCAGAATGAATTTGCAATCAATGGAGCTCCAAGTCGCACATGTTTGCCAGCCATCCCTGTTCTCACCGACAGGAACATCCACTGTCGCTGGAGGCGAAGCCGAGTGGGGTCCCCAATTGATTTCCTACCAGATTCTCGGGTTTATGCAAGATTTCCTCAACTTTACCGTCCAGTTCCACAACTCCAGTGTGTGGGTGTACGCTGGTGACGTGTACGGTGGACAGGCGCGAATGGTCCTTGATCACGAGGCAGATTTGGCCCTGAGCAACACTGGAGTGTGGGGTACCAAGGATTTCGGGTTTCTCTACCCCACAAAGCTGTACCGGGAGCTCTACATTTACTACCACCCAAGTGGGCAGGGGAGAGTGGTCGCTGACCTCTTCCTGCAACTCATACCGTGGAATGTTGCCGCCTCCCTGACGTTGCTCTTTATCGCTACTCTCACCACAGCAACCTGCATCTGGTGGCAACGGCGGCAGGAAATCCTGTGTTGGACCATCGCAATGTTTTCGCAGCAAGGGCCGCACGAAATCAGGGCACTCCACCGAGGAATTTCCGGCCGGGTCTTCATCCTGTCCATGCTAATATTTTGCGCCGTGTTTTATTCGTCCATATCTGCGCTCCTTCTTGCCAAGCTCAAGTCTAGTGACAGTATCAAAGGAGTGAAGGACCTCCGGGCCCTTGGCTACACGTTTGGGATTTGGAACGAGTCGGTGCTGGACAATGACTTCAAGTGGGGTCGCATAAAGCCAGGGTCACCAGTTTACCAAGTCCGCAACATTTACCAATTATTCGCGACAGAATCGGACGGAGCTGTGCAGGTTGTGAGCTCTCGTAAGTTTGCGTTCATCTCCCACGAGGACTGGTTTCTCTCCGGATTCCTGGAAGGACTGGACAAAGCTACTGTTTGCAGCAACCTGAAGCAGTTGATAATTCCAGTGGAGAAACGGTGGGGATCAGCGTTTGTGGCTCCAAACTCCGAGTTTCGCGATCACTTCAACCTAGCGTAAGCCACTGTGACCTAGTCCAATTAGTCTGGAATTGACTCTTGCTTCTTGTTTCAGGAGGCTGCGAATGGCGGAGGTTGGACTGCACTCGTACTACTTGCACGAGTTGGACAGACAGATGGAGGAAGGGAAACCTGATTGTTACAGTGCTGGAGCGAAGGCTCCCAACTCAAAATTTGGCGGAATAGAGCTGCAGGAGGCTCTTCTGGCGTTCTCCTCAGTTGAACTCGGGTTCCTGCTTGCTATCACTGCCTTCGTAGTGGAATTGGCCATCTTTCAATTGCTTGGACACACGACACATGCACATGTTTCTTGGAGAAATTCTTATGTTGTTGGGCTGGGTTTACAATTAAACAACAATTAGCATGATATGCATGATCCAAGAATAACCGTACTTCAGCTTGTTCACATTGGCTCCGTTTTTAAGCAGTCGTTGAATTAGTGAGCTACTATGCGATGCTGAAAACTGACAACTTGAGAGGAATAAATTCTTTATGAGTAAGGAAGGAAGCGAATGGAAAAACAACGTTTCTGCCCAGTCGCAAATTCGCTTGCAGGCTTTAGTGGGCTCCAAAGGGCCAATTATTACTCGAGTGTCAGGTGTCAATCATGTGGCAAATGGCAGTGGACACACCCAGCCATTTCCCGGAAAAATATATCACACTCGTAAACAGTCATTCAAACTGCGATACAAATTACGGCCCAGATCGCCCAGATTGCGTTCCGATTAGACCCACGAGCGAGGCCGAACTTAAAATCTGAAGACATTGGAATGCAACCAGTTAGATAAGCCAGGAACCAAAGGACGGACAACGTGGTGGAAATAAAACACATATACCCCATCTTGGAATGGCGGAATGAGATTGCACTGACAAGGGGACGGTACGACCTGTCCTATACAAAATCGGACCAAAATTTTTGTGGTGTTGACCTATGAGCCCAAACACGTAAAAGTGGCCTCAGCTCGCACAATGCTCAAACCAGCCCGAGTAATTAAGAAATGAAGCGGTTCGCGAGATGCAGCTGTGCTTGAGGGATTTGAGATGGGAAAGTTGAGACGAACAAAGAGATTACACGTTCTCACGTTTTTGTACTACTTTTCAAACCTTCGCACGTGGCAGGTATGTAATTAGAGACTTGAACGAGCATTAAATTGCGAATTACTAGAGAACTCGTCGTTCGTCTCAATTTCCCCATGCTAAATACTACAAGCGAGACTACGCCTTCCCAGACTGCCTTTTTGAATTTTTTGGGTCGGTTTGAGCGTTGCGCGAGCTGAGGCCACTTTTACGTGTTTGGGGTCATGGGTCATCACCACAAAAATTTTGGACCGATTTTGTATAGGACAGGCCGTACCGTCCCCTTGTGCGAAGTGGATCGATCGTATGATAAACATTTACTGAATACCTTGTTTTTCATTTCCTCGACTCCAGAGATCCAAATTAAGTATTCAATTTTTGATGTTCACTTTTTGATATTCCCCGCTGCTCATCATGCAAAGGCCATAAGACTCGGGGGATAAGTTGTCAGAAGGAACTTTCCTTCGCACGACAAGTTTTATTATTTCATCAGGACAGAAAATGGATTTCTTCGATATGTAACAATAAGATTCTTTAATGCTCTTAAGTACTGGTGGAATTCGTTAGGTAGTTCGTGAGGACCGTCGTTTGCTCGGAAATCATGAGGGAAAAGATGAACATGACGAGTGTGATTGTGTTGGCGGCAACCTGCGAGTAGACAGATCAGATATGAATCAGCGCGGTCACTCTTTATATCAGTTAAACATAATTAGATGATGAAACATTAACGCCTTTACGTACCTCTGAAAGTACGGCGTAGTCGACGTCGAGTACGTCGCATGCTCTAAAACTCCAATTCCAGCTGAGGATGTGCTCCGCGATTGCAGTCAGTGATTTCTCTCGGTGCTCGCGGACTTGAACAATGCCTCCACCATGCAGGATGTGGTTCATATTCGTGGTTCCAGCCTCCGATTTGATGGAGCGGTGCTTCAGTTTGATAAGACTTGATTCGAGGTCTCTTTTTGTATTCAGAATCTGGAAAACGAGTAAAAACAGATCTTTTCCACGGGATCAAGGAATTAAAAATTTCCTTACCGTGTCCTTCAGGGATTGCGCAACGTGTGCCGTCAGGAACAAGCCCAAGTACGCCGTGGGCACGACGAACCCGAAGTAGACAGCTTCTACCACGAGACCTTTCCTTCCTTTAGTAACTGCCCAGTATGAGCAGATGGGGCCACTGATCGCGGCCGCTGTCAGATTCACGAGTGTGAGGAACCCCATCGATGTCCCGTACAATACCTGCGCAGCTTTCAGCCTTTCAAACAGGTTCAGCTGCTGATCCAAGTCAAAATCTGGAGGATCCAGTTGCAGTTGGGTTTGCTCCTGCCCAGCTGAATTCGTGATTCGCGTTTGGCGCGTTGAAGTCGACGAGCAGACGATTGCATCGAACCCTCGTATAAAGAGCCTGTAGTGCTCCACCAGCTGGAGGCCGTACAGCAATATTAGCCCCTTGGCGTATAAATATGAAGACATCGTTTGGACGGCTAGCACTACAACTGCTGTCTTCCACTAAACGGGGTAGTCGCCAATGACGAATTTGTTTCCAAACATGAGGATGATTTCATAGACGATGAAAGTCATGAAATAGATCAAAATTGATAGAACTTTGATGCTGGAAACTCCATTCCCAAAACCAAGCTCCCGTAGAATCCCGTCAAGTCGAACCAAATCTTTTCTTCTGATTAAATAAAACCCTCAGTAGAGAAGCTGCTCTACGTTAAACGTGATTATTACCACACCGTAGATAATCGCGGCCGATAATTCGTTCTCCTGGCTGTACACCATCACAATCTTAAAACCTAGAACGCAAAGAACGGCGTGGCCTGCCATTCCTGCGAGAGAGCACAGGAACCCGAGAGCGGTGACTGCCACCCGGGCACCGCCTTCATTCCGATTGGGGAGGCAACCAAAGCAGCTGAATTTGGAGTTGGGGTCCTGAGGCGCAGTGAAAGGAATGCAACTTGTCAGATATGCAAAGGCCCAAAGGAAGGACAAGAAAGCGGAAAGAATGCGTGCGTTGTTCATCTTGAAGGCTTGCCCGATAGACTGAAATATAAAATGGCCACGTGAAAGTTGGAAATGCCGGAGGCCCGGAGCAAGGCCACCAGGAACAGACGAACATGAGCGTGCGAAGATGTTATTCATTATTCAGTTGATCGGAAAGTATTTCAGGTCTAGTTTACTTAACACCGTTTCCTGTTGACAACTTTTCATGTGCCCAGAGTTCCAGAGATAAAGGCACCCTTGGGATGAAAAATATTCAAAAACTGTGATAATGGTCTCTGACATATCAAAAGTCCAAGTCCATAACAAAACCTGATGGGGCGTGGGAACACAAGGGCAAGTCGTTCGCGTGAAATTGTGACGACAAGCTGCTGGGACCAGAAAACAGGCAAACAAATACGTCTTCAATTAATACGTTTGTATTGCACAATATTTCTCAAATCGCCACACGACATTTAACATTTTAGCTGACCCCAACAGTTCAATCCCTAGCAGATTAGCTACGATTTTACTGGAAATGATCATCGATTGGAAGGTATCACATTTCTAGTTTATTGAACGCCATCTTATTGACAAGCTGTCCCCACCCCAGCAGCAGTCGTGCAAAATACTCAAAAACTGTCATAAACTGTCTTCTGTCTCCGGCAGGGCAGGGCTACATGACAAGTCTTGGACAAGATACAAGGCAAATACGCTTAATTTTCCTTTTGCCACACGCGCGCATGGAATTGTGTGGCACTGTGACATTTTACCAGCAGCAGCGACAAAGCAACACTAAAGCATTTAGAAAATAACTGCATTTTTATTATCCTGCGTGCTGCGTCAATTTGCTAATAAATTCATGGTTTCGCAATCGATTCACCGGCCGAGCCAAATGATGAATACAAGAAAAAGCCTTAAATCTATTACAAAACGTTTTCGGTTATAAAATTCACTTGTCCTCTTGTCTTCGTCGGTGGTCTTGTGCGTCGTCGCGTGACTATCATTCGTCTTCTGCGTCGTACTCTCGTTTTGCCTCGTCCGTACGCCGATTCGAATCCACAACGCCGTTACGTCACGTACGCTGTGGACTGTCGACTGTGGTTTCACTTCGGAAATGGCGTATCACAACGAATTCTCGTACGATGATCGATTGATTGACATTGACAGACATCGAGCGTTTTAGTTTATCATTATCATACATTAGGATTATGATAATTGTTACGTAAAATGTTAACCTCCTCAGCTGGTCAAATACTGTAATGCAAAAATGATGTCTACTTTTGCATTGTACACAACTTTTTGCGGAAAAGTTGCACACGACCCGAAACATGAGATTTTATCACATTAGCTCCAGCTTTGGTTTGAGTCGCCAAATGTTTTTGAAAAATAAAGTAAGTCTTATTGGACATGATTGCAAATTACCGGCGGAAGTGGTGGCAGCTTCCAAGTAAAAAATGCAAAATGTACATGTCAGGGCACAGTTTTCTCCTTCTTGCTGCACCACCGCGCCTGCGGCGTGCACTACAAAACTGACCCAAATTTCGGTAGCTTCTTTTTCCAAGGTTGATGAGATTCCGAGAATGTTTGGGAAGAAAAAGCGACAAGGACAACTAATTATGAAACTACATTTCCTTAATAAATCTTTATAAATTCAAAATTTTATAAAGAAATGATTTCTTGAATTTATTCGACACTTTTTCACTTTTCATCAAGTTTACAAAAGTTTCAGCGTGAAACATCGAGTTGACGGATCATGATTTTGTTGCTGTTGTTGCTTGACCTTGGCTTGGCGGGAGTCGTGCAAGGAAATTCGGTGCATGTGACTACCGGAGGGGAAATTTGCTTGGACTCGTGTGAATCCCGTGGTTATTCGTACAATTGGTGCAAGACTGAATGGAAATGGGATTACTGCTCACTCTCAGAAGGCGAAGACATTTATGGCAACCGATGCAACGGGCCTTGCACCGCCGAACTTGATCGAAACGGGTACTTTAAATGTGGTGACCAGCAATGCGGTCCAATTGAGAAACGCTGCACACAACCTGAAGATCCAGGTACGTGTAACTGTCATTACATTTTGCCGTTTGTACACAATTCGTGCCTAAATTTAATAATTCCATTTTCCGTCCGCAGAGAAAATTGCAACGCTTGAGTTGCGAAGTGATTTTGAGGCAGGTGGTTGGGGTCGAAGTGAATACTGTCCACTTGGTCAACACGTCGTAGGTTTTCAGCTCCTTTCTCAACCGTACCAAAGTTATGGTCTTGGTGCTGCAGATGACAATGGACTAGTTGGCATTCGGCTTTATTGCTCTGCCAGTTTTAAAGCAGCAACTACCGATTCGTCCAACATGTGTCAAATTGCGAGCAAAGTACATTATTACACATTCCTGCGCAAATCCAAACCCACGTGGACGTCACCCAGATTCTGCAAGAATGGATTTGTTGTTGGAGCTGTACTGAAGGTTGAGGAAAGGCAAGGGACTGGAGACGACACTGGAGCCACCAATCTGAAGCTTAGGTGTAGTGATGGGAAAATGCTACATGTGGAGCTGGATTTCGAACCTGGAAAATGGCAGAACGAAGAAAAGGACAAGAAAGAGTGTCCAAAGGGTAGCGCACTTTGCGGACTTCGAACACGAGTTGAAACGACTCATCATGGTACGAATACAATTCTTTATCTTGTGTTAAATTACATTTCAAGACAATTCAGACTGATTACCATTTTTAAGATGACAACACGGGTCTCAATGCCCTGGACATTTACTGTTGCCCACTCAAAGCCGTCTCAGTTGCTGACCTAGCCAAGGATTGTGATGCCGAGTTGCAGTGGCAAGAAATTGGTGCCCTCAACAATGCAGGGTCAGGAATCCTCGAACTCTCACGTCGTGCAAAGGTTGGATTTTCTTCAAGTGAAACGAAGCGGAATCTCGAGACGATGAGTGAGGCCAACTCGGTCGAGAATTCATGGGGCGTCGAGGCAAGCGTTGAGTATGAATTTGCCAAAACAGCCAAGGCGACACTGTCGGCAAAATTTGACCAGAAATTCGCGTCTACCAAGACGATGGGCAGTGAGAAGGAAAAGACGTTGCTCTCGGCATTTGAACATGAAACGGAGACAACGATTCGGGCTCCAGTGCCTCCCCATACGGAAGTTCATCTCTACCAAATGAAGGGAACCTGCGGGCCCTTTGTTGTCTACCCCGACAAGTTTTTAACCAACGAAACTCGTCATTAAAAACTTGATGATATTAATAGTAAAAAAATTGCATAATCTCTGTAAAAAGTAACGTTTCGTGATTTGAACCGACAAAAGCAATTGGCATGCCGAATGTGCAGTTTATGCATGTCTGAGTAGATGAACTCGAGAATAAAGTTTAGAATGAGAATTTTGAGGACTGAAAACACAGTCGACAATTTTCAACTTTTTGAACACCGATTTTCCCCCTTGCCATTTCATGATTTCAAATTACGTTAATAATGGTAGTTGGGTTCCTAACCTAAGAGACGCTCACTAATATGTGCCAGCGAATTCTGAACTCAGGAATGTAGCCATGGCTTCGTTCTCTTCCGATCCGTCACCCAACGAATGAATGAAAGAAGCTAAAAAAAATTGCAACTCCAGAGTCCAGAATTCAGAATTCGAAAGCTTCATGAATGATTTGAAATTTAGGTCGTGTTCTTGTTCTCAAATTGCAAAATAACCGCACACATCAGAAAGGCCTTTTGTGTATCGGATCTTATACAATGAAAGAGTCACAGTTTGAATTACAGTCTGTCTTTCGTTCACACGCCGAGTAAATCGTGATCAAATAGAATTAAATTGCAAATCTCCGTTGAAATTGGCTTCTTGATTCCAAATCAATTCAGACGACGTTGACAGTGGCTTCCTGCATTTCTTACGCCATTAGAGCCCTTGACTTTGACCCTGATTTTGACTGCAGTTTTTCACAATTTGTGCACTGCGAGTGCCGGTGGTGTGCACCCGACGAGCAGGCGGGGAGAAAAATGCGACCTGGTGAAACGCATCCGAGTCAACGAAACTTTTCGTGTCCACAACTTTCCGCCGCCGCCCGCACAACAGCAGCAGCCGAATTCTTATCCGATGCTTTTCTAACAACGACGACCACCGCAGTATGGTTACGGCCCTCGAGAGTGTACGTTGCATTTTAAAGGTGATGAAAACTGTACGCTGGAATTTAACACGACAAAGTAGGAGAGAGGCGACATTGACTGCAATCAACAATATTTATTGGTTTGAAACGAAAAAGAGGAGAAACGTGAGCAACGCATTGGAAAGGCAAAAATTCGACGTGTGATGAACCCAGTGAACGTGACAGGTCACGTCCATCCAGGACACGAAGACGTCCTCGAACACGTGTAACTGGGAGCGCGAACGAAGCCCAAACAACTCCGCGTACGCGTTCGCGCTGTTGTGAAAGCTCACCCATGCCGAGACAATGTTACGGACCGACGCGAGGGCGTAGAGTGTAAGAACCGTCTGTCGTTTTCGTACCCTATCGCAATGCAGAACGGACGAAGATTCGCGCTCGTCTCCACCGATGAGGAGCTCCGCGTGCACGAGCTGATCTCGAGGATCTGGTGCGCCGCCCTCTCGCTGGGCATGGTAGTGGCGCCGAGCTTGTCGGGCGCCCTCTTCGACGTGGTCGGCTTCCGGGCGCAGTGCCTACTCACCGTCGGGCTGCACGCGATGAAAGTAAGTGAAGATCAAAGAAGTTTTCATGCCATGTCCTTTGATTGACATGGACGTGGTCTTTACTGCTCTTCTTTTAACTTGTCGTCTTTATGTTTACAGATTCTTCTCCTGGTGACCTTCAGTTTCGTCCACGCCCACGATCTGGCTTCATGAATAAAAACAAATACGCAAAAATGGTTCATGATTGCACGCGCGCGCGTGTGAAGCCCCAGCTCCAGCTTTGGCGAAACCAAACCCAAGCCCATCCACTCAAATAAATTGACAAACAGCTTATATGATGGATCAAATCTTGCGTGAGGGCTTCCGCTACTCTTGCGCTCTGTTGATCCGTTCACCTTTCGTACGAGGAAAAGCGGCCGCATTTCGCAAGTCGCAACAAAAAAAAACACTTGATGTGAAATTGCCGGCCTTGGACTTCAGTTGACAGTTCCAAACTATAATCATAATCGTAGTCATAAGCATAAGGATTTATTAAAATTCTAGCAATCTCTTCTTCATACGCACTGACTTATCTCGTTACTTAATTGCATACAAAGAAAAAGTAGCTACCCGACACGCCCGAAGCTGATGCTCGCGTTCGATTCTGTTCTTTGTCTCCGTCGCAGGTACCACCAGCCCGCCAGGCCTACGACAAGCACAGCTGCGACGATCCCCGCGATGACCAACCATCCGAGCCCTCCGCCTCCTTCAACGGCCGCCCCGAACCCGGCGGTGCAATGCCGCTGCTCGACCCATTCAATGAGGTCCTTCGGGTAGCCGACCATGTGCTCCGTGATGTGGACGTTCTCCGTCGGGCGGTAGTAGCACATTGTCTGTCTCGGGGCGTAGCGGAGCATATGCAGGGAGTTTGCCACCAGCTTGTCGTCCCAATCCGTCTTCTGCTGCAGGTACGTCGTCAGATTCTGACCCTTCAACGCCCGCGGGCTCACGATGACCGGATCCACTTCGGGCACGATCGGCGCGAGCTCGTCCACGCCAGCGAAAGTCGCGATTGTCGTCGGCGAGAGCCCGCTGAAGCACGAGCGGTCGTCCGCCATTCGTGGGTAGTACGCGATAAACACGTGGCACATCTCTTCGGAGGTCTGAAAACCGCCCTGCAGTCGACAAGGAAAGAATCAGCGGCCTTTTTCAAAGAAAAATATGAGTTCTCGCGCTAAAACTTGAATTTTCGGCCAAAATTTGAGTTTCCCATCCCACCCCGCCTCCTTACCAAAATCGCCCGCTCCTCTCCCGTCGTGTTGTAGTAGCACTCCACAGTGATTTGGTCGCCCCGCAGAATCTTCCTTGGCTCCGGATAGTGCCAATAATCCTGATAGTTGAAGTCGTAATGCTTCTCGTCAACAAGCGGCTGCAGTTCGACATTCCCCCTGAAGTGCCTCGCGCGGATCCGCGTCGCGTACAAGTGAGCATGGACCATGATGGACATGACGGTGATTCCCTGCTCGGGCATGACGTCGTCGTGGCATTCCGGCGAGCAGTGACCAGCGACAATCAGCTGAGGCTGCCTCGGTGGAAGCACGATTCGGTAGTCTTCCGCCGAGCCCATGACGTAATTGTCAGCGTCGTACTTCCGCAGCGTTTTCGTCAGATACAGTCGGATCCCTGAATTGTCGACGATGTTCTTGACCCCGTACTTATTGTCGTAGTGGATTTCAAGCATGTAGTACAGCGAGTTCACGTCGGACGGGTCGTTACTCCCGAATTGGAGCCCAGCCTCCTTCGGAAAAGAAAAGGGCCCGCCGCCGACCGTCCAAATGATGTAAAACGCTCGGCAGTTGAGGAGGTCGGGCGGCATGTTGTTCAGGCCGGGAATGCACTCGTGGTCCTGCTGGCTCAAGAATTTCTCTAGCTTGCGGGGATCGGGGTGCTGGCACCGGAAGAGGACCATGTGATGCACGTGCTGCTCGTTGCCCGGTTGGATGATCGCCTCGTACTTGACGATATGCCGTTTCCTCCCCACGGGCGCCTTGTGCAGCGTGCAGAAGTAAGTCGTCTCCTTGTCGGGGACCCGCGAGTTCTTGGCGAGGATGTCCCACGTGTCGACGTCGGGCTCCAGCTCGGCGTCCGCCACCGTCGTTTCCATGAGGAGGCGGAGGGATTTCGACCCCCGCTTCGAGAGGTGGTGGATCTGAATCTGGTTCTTGTCCGCGGGGTCCTCGTCCCCGTACGCCCAGATGATCCGCATCACTCCGTCGAGGATGTCCCGATCGTGGTCGTCGCAGGTTTTGTACGGGCGGGAGAAGACGAAGGTCGTGTGCGTCCCGTTCTCAGCCCCCGACTCGAGGCGCCAGTCCTGACTCTCGTCGATGACGGGGAGCGTCTCTCCGTGCGCGAACCGGTCGTGGAAGTGCACTCCGCCCGACTCCGCGTCCACCCACCCGATGACGATGTCCGAGTTGATCATTCCGCCGTTTGGGGAGATGCCGAATCCGACCCACCCGCGGGTTCGAACGGAGACGGTGAACGTGGCTTCTTTAAGGGTGTCGGATTTCGTCCAGGAGAGGTGGTACTTGTTGGCCGGGTCGAGGAAGAGCTGCTGGTGGGAGCCGGCGAGGACTGGCGTGCGGGGGGTCGGCCGGGGATTGGCGTACTGCACGGCGGAGACAGGCGCCACGACGGTCAGCGCCGCCAGCGCGATTGCCACTCGGACGAGGCGCAGAATCGAAGAGAGTGAATGTGAATGCATCCTGGCGAGATGCTGAACTGTAACTGAACTGGATTCTCTGGACGAGGAGAGAAAGAGACGCGACGCTCTCAACATAAATCTCGAAAGAAGAATGCCTGATGCCCTGTGTTATTTTTTTTTCTGTCCTGTGTCTTGTGCGTGTTTGGCTGTGCTCGAGAAACGTCTTGAGATCCAGTTCCAGTTCATGATTGGCAGGCGACTCGTTCTGCATGCTGCTTGTTCCTTGAAGTCCTTGATTTCTTTTATTGCTTGTAACCTTTAACGTAAACAAGGTGAAGGGGTCAGGAGGAGCAAGAGCAGAGCAGGGGCAAGGTTACCACGAGCAGCAGAGTCATCAAACTCAACTCAGCGAAAGATTCATGCGGCTAACTCGCACTCGTAGCGAATCACGAAGATGAGAGGCCCAATCAGCAATCAGCGAAAGCAAAGACAGCCGTAATCATGTGGTCGCGATCTCGAGCTAGAGGTCAACATGGGGCAGATT
The DNA here is from genome assembly GCA_009869945.1 of Mesaphorura yosii. Taxonomy (NCBI): domain Eukaryota; kingdom Metazoa; phylum Arthropoda; class Collembola; order Poduromorpha; family Tullbergiidae; genus Mesaphorura; species Mesaphorura yosii. The sequence continues at coordinate 14,489 of WIXG01000397.1, read as the reverse complement.
CCACGCGTGGAGCGTGTTTTTTCCCCTGTGTCGAAGGAAAAGTACGTCAGTACATGTACAAAGTACACTGATAGTAGTTGTATTGCAAGCGAATAGCAAATGGTGAAGTGGCACTCTCCACATGCTACTAAGTTTAATCTAAATTTAATCACTGCAATTCGCGAAGAACGTGTATAAAGAAATGAATAAACGAGTTCAGCAAGAAAACAGTTCCAAATTTGCATCAGCTGAATGAAAATTTGAAGTTGGGTCCATCACGCGCCCATTCATTTCTCAATCACTCCAACTCCACTTTCCGTTCGGTACTTTGTTGCAGGAGTGCGTCTGGGGATGGTAGCACCTGCAACCACAGCCCAGTTTCCCCTCCCGGCAGAGAGTTCGGTCGTCGTAGCAGGTGAGGAGGCTCCGCTCGGATCGGTTAGGTTAGCACTGCACCGCAGGCGTCTTCTCCCGGCCTGCACAAAACCCTTCCCTTCACACACAGACATGCTTGGCAGGGTCGTAGCATCCCGGCCCACAAACTACACGACTGTTCGTGGCAGGTCTCCGTCTTGGGGTCGAAGCATTCGTACCCGCACACGCCCTGCGCTTTCGGGCAGGCATGAGGGCCATAACCTGGCTGGGCTCCGCGCGGGTAGCAGGTTTCGTTATGCGCCCGGCAACAAAGATCCCAGTCTCATGCGCTTCGTCTCTTGTAGCAGATTTTATTCCAGGCGTCCGGGGAGCAGTCTTCCGTCTCGGGGTCGAAGCACTCCCACCCGTCACCGCATTTCTCCTTCCCCGCATCGCATATCAGGCTTCGGCGGACAAGTAGCAACTCGACCGATTGCAGCCTTCCTGCCCCGGCGGGCAGAGTGCTCCCGCCACCGTGCATCGCAGCCACTTGCGTACGACCTCCGCCGAGTTCGTGTCGTAGCACCGCCGCCCGCAAACGCGTTCGCCCCGCTGGCAAAGGAGCGGAGTCTCGTAGGGCGAGTCGGACTGAACGCATTCCTTCTTGTCTGGGTCGTAGCACCCCGAATTCCCACAGCGGGCCTGGTCTTTGCGGCAGGCGATTCGGTCGTCGACGCACTCCTCCGTTTCGGGGTCGTAGCACTGCTAGAAGCACACGGAGTGCGAGTGGGGACAGATCAGGTCGTAAAAGGGCACCTCACTGGCGACGACGATTTCGGCCACGGTTCGGTTCCCAATTCGCTTAACTGGACACAAATTAAGTATTCAATCAGAGTTACTTTCTATTCTTCGTATTTAGGCATTGCTTGCATGCGATTGAGAAGCAATTTACCTGCACTGGCACCGGCCAGGAGCCCCAGAAAGCCAAAAACCGCTCCCAACCTTGTGTCCCACAAATTCATTATGCGTGTTATTAAAAGATGCCTGGATATGGCCGACGAGTGTGTCGTTGAAGCTCTGCGACCGAAATCGGGTAATTTAGTTAATTAAGTGCGTCGTCGAATTAATTGGGACAAAATAAATCAATTGGGGGTTTTGGTTTGCCTCTAAGTAAGAAAGAATTAATCAGCCTAATTAAGATAAGTCGCCTTTTCTCAAAACTGCATGGGTTCAATTCGAAGATTCCGCGCTTTTAACAAATTCGGACCGGGTAGAAAAAGATAATCCTGTCGTCTGGCTCACATCCTTTATAAAAAGATTCTCCTGGTCATTCTGAATGGCAGGACAGGCGAGGGGAATTTCAATTGAATTCAGAGCCGAGTTACTCGTGCATTGAATGAACATAAGCGAACAGACGAGTGAAATACGAGTCCAGTGTTCTGAGATGGTTTATAACAGGTGGTAAATATTGTGGTAAATAATGATAAATAACGTTATGTTAAATATTCCATTTTGGGTAAATGGTAAATAATGAAAAATATTCCTTGTTGAGCGGAATTCTCAAAAATTCAAGACACTCCTCGCCGAGTACTGAGCTACGTGGCATTGCATGACGCTTTGTACGCAGTGCGTGTACAGTGTACATTAAGCGATGCAAAGCAGTCACCGATACGCACTCGGGTGAGTCAGTGGGACTTGAAGTTGCTACAGTTCAATAAATTAGAACCAAGTTAGCATTGAGTATAAAAGTAGACACGAATCCTAAGCATAAGTTAAGTGAGTGGTGAACTTGTGAACTTAATGGGATTGAGTGTAAAATGACAGACAATCTGAACACCCCCCCCAAATTTGCACCAATTCGAACCAACTGAAGACGATGAGGAGATGCAGGAAGGCTATGAATATTGGGTCGTGCCGCTACCGTTATCACCAACGCCGCCTCCTTCAGTTGAACATTTTCACCGTCGTCACAGGCGTCAAGTCCCCAAGTCAACGAGGACCAACCACAAAGCAGCTTGCAGCATTCCGATGTCGAAGAATTTGATCAAGCAAGTGACGCAGATGATGGAGAAGATTCATCACAAATAAGCGACACCAGTATGAAATCAGCAGGCAGTTCAAGATCTCAATACAAAACTCGTACTCGCGGTAAACCTAAAGATGCGATATGGACAAACTTCACTGAAATAATAACGACGCTCCCGGACGGGTCGACTCAAAAACACCAGAAATGCAATAAATGTGGCAATAAAATAAGCTCGCAAGCGCCAAGACTCAGGAAGCATTACAACTTGTGCATAACGACTCCTAAGTTGGCTAAAACTGACGATGCAGGTAAGAAAAGCTTTAAGGCAGCGCATATAAGCTAACTGTGAGTATTAAATGGGCTTATGTCTTTTCAGGCGCATTCGATGCAGATGGCAAAACTCAACCGTCGAAGTACTGTCAACCTAAAATTACAGGAAGCGTGGTTAGCACGTCGAAAACTCAGAAACAAGCCCTCGACAAAGCTGTAGCCAAATTTTGGTAAAGTGCAAATTTGGCGTTCAGTAACTGCAGTTTGGAAACTTGGATGAATTTGTGCTCCACATTACGCCCTGGATACGTGCCACCATCGGAGTATGATTTGCAGGGGAAATTTTTAAACGTGACCTACGATGAACTGAGGCAAAATATGATGGATGATCTGCAAGGCAAAAGTGGTATTCTAATACAAGATGGGTGGAGTGACATACACAACACTCCGTCACTGACTCACACTGTTGTATGCAATGCAAACGCATACCTAATTGACTGCATCGAATGTCACGACGAAAAGAAGATCGCAGAATATTGTGCCCAGAAAGAGGAATCCATCGAAATTTTGAAGAGCATTGACTTTAAGGTCATTGGAGGAAGCTCTGACAATTGTAATGTTATGAAGAAAATGTGACGACTACTGCAAGAAAGAAATAAGGGTTTGTTCTTCTATGGTTGCTCGCCTCATATGCTAAACCTTCTTTGCGAAGACGTTACTCCAAAAACAGTGGTTTTGAAGATTAATGAGGTAAATTAAATTAAGGGAATATCATTGAATTTAAGTTATCCAATAATTATTTGCGTGTCCAGATGTCAAAATACTTCAGGGACCATCATCAAGCAGCAGCCTTGCTTAAACAGAAGAATGGTCTTAAGCCACAGCTTCCTGGAAGTACCAGGTGGATCAGCCACTTAGAATGCATCCGAGTGTTTTTACTAAACCGAACAAAATACATTGAAGTTTCACAACAAGGGGCATGCTCCAACAGTGTAACGGAGGCAGTAAACAGCTTGGATGTATTCCGAAGTGCCCAAGATTTGCTGATTCAAATGGAGATCTCAGCGCAAATTCTAAAGGTAACGGTAGGAAGAGCCAACAGTTTGGTTCAGGCTGCATAAGTATCTAAAAATGTTTTTGTTTTGTTCTTCAGTTGCAATCGGACGAAGCTAATGTCGCTGATGCACTGCACGCTTGGCTGACCCTACACGCAAGTCCAACTTTGTGGTCCCACAAAGACCAAATTAAGAAAAGAATGGAGGCAGCAATAGAGGACTTCTTCTTCGTGGCATATTTGCTACATCCAAAATACAAGGGTGAGTAATTTTGATATAGCATGGAATGTATTCACATCCTCCTGTGTCCAATTTAAATGCATTTTTTATTCCTTAGGCGTATTACTCTCCGAGCTGGAAAGGGAGCTTGCATTTCAGCAGCTTCTTCAGATCTCACCCGAGTTCGTATCGGTGGCTCATGCGTTTCAAGCTTCAGATACAAATGTATTTCCTAAGACTTCTATGAATGAAAGCGTCATGAACATTTCAAGCCCAGCAAATTGGTGGACAAATCTTCAAAACCGAAATTCAATACCGAAACAGCTGATTGACTACTTGGTGCCGATGTACCGCTGCCAGGCAAGTACTGCCTCAGTGGAAAGAGTCTTCTCAACGTATGGATTTATCCAATCAGACAAACGCAATAGGCTGACACAGGACAAAGTCATGAAGCTGACCTTTTGCTTCAGAACACTTCGGGCCACAGAAGAGACTCAGAATAGAAGAAGAAATATTCTCACAGGGAAGAAAGATACTGCTTGAAATTACAAGGAATTTATGAATTATTCTTAAGTGGAAGAAAGTTACTGTTTTTACATTATATTTTGTCATTGTAACAGTCGAAAGCAGCAATAAAATATACGTACAGAACTGATCTTATTATTATTATTATCGTTAACTGTCAACGTTAAAGTGGAGTTACGCGCATGAAGAAATATTTACCACAAAATACCAATTTACCATTAAATACCCATTTACCACTATTTACCACTATTTACCGGTGGCATGTTAAATAATATTTGCTGGTATTTTTGGAACACTGTACGAGTCGATCCACATCGTGCTGGAGAACACTCAAGGCCATTTCACGTGGCAAGGGCAATAGCAAAGTACAACTAAAAATAGCACAAGGCCGAGACCCTCGAGTGCACGAGAAAGGTTCTGGCCCGGCTGCAGTTCCAGTCTCCCTCTGTACAGCACTTCATTCATTTTTTAAGGGCTTGTCCGACAGTTTGCTTCTCTCTTTTGTGCGCATTGGAATAATTTGAAATGATGAACAACGCTGAAGCAGCTATCAGTATCAGAATCACATTCAAAACACGCAGGATAACTGCCACAGTTATCCAAATTGCTTCCGCCGAGGACCGCGGCCAAAGTAATGAGCTTTCTGTGCTTCCCGAGGTCGAGTGCACCGAAAATGGAAGAGAAGCCGGCGCCGCGGCAGAAGAGAAGTGCAGGTGAGTCGGTGAAGCCAGTCACGACAATTTGTGCTTAATTTTGCCAAAATCGCATTGAGTAAATCTACAAAAAGTACGCACGAACAAATTGAGGAGTCAATAACACGATCATCAATACATAACTTGAACCATCTCAAACTTCTTGTGATAGATCATGGGAAAACGGACAAGCAGCAAGCAAGCAAGCTCGTCAGCACTGATGGCGAAGGCAGAGTTTGGTAAGCCCGATATTCCTGATTATTTTTTTCATTTCGGGGACGCGGAACCGATCATTGCGATTAAAGCGCTCCCATTAACTCCGGTATGGATCTGTGTTCTGCGCGCAGGGGAACGCACAAAAATGGAGGCGGAAGTGGGGACTCGAAGCCTTGACAAAGCGATAGATTGTATCAATCAAAACACTAAACTTGCATATCAAGGCTGCATTTTGTTGGCTTTGCTGGTCATCTGACTCTATTTCTCAATGGCATCGTTTTTTGGTGCATTGGCGTACTGTCACATCCATCCTGACACCTTCTTCCAGCCTGAATACACAGGCCTCACCGAAACACAGATAATCTTACTGGGAGTCTTTGGACCCGCGCTCATGGTACTCTTATGCGAGATTTTGTGGCTATTGGGCGAGCTGCTCTGGTTCCTGCATTATTATTTGCGAAGATAAGACAGCCCAACTGCTTGAAGAGCACGAAGAGTTAAGTCCAATTTCTGTTCATTCATTAGTAAGACTACTGAAGAACTAGGATCTTTGTTATGATATTAAGCAGAAGAAAGATGGGGAATAAAGCCATAAATTTTGTTTGCAATACAACCAAGACGACTCTCAGTTACTCGTGCGTTTATCAGATGCCCTTCAAAAGCCACCGCAGACGTGTCCCAAGCCTCGAATCCGCGTGCGGTTGATGACCGCAGATAATTAATTGACCGAGTCAAAGGACAAGCAGTACAATGCATTAAATACGTTCCATTCCTCCATTGCAAAAGAAGCCGTGCTCCAAAATGTGCTCAACGGAGATTGAATTCCACGTCACGCAGCCGGGCGACCTTGACTACCCCCTCCAGACCCAACAGGGCGCCGCAGGCTCCATTCCCGAAATCAGGAAACGTTGCAATCGCGAGTCTCCATACGAGGATTCTGATTTCCCTGCGAACGACGTGTCGATGGCCAGGCGTCAGGGGACTTCGCAAAGAGCGAGGCGGCCGACCGGCGGTCCCTTACGTGTGGCTCCGTCCGCATGAAATCTGCACAAGGTACGGCGTTTGGAACCCGTGCCTCAATTCTGGTATTTTATCTTCGAGTTGCTGGACGGAGACGACTTCGGCGACGCGAGCTGCACGCTGAAGTAAATTTACAACACACGGCGCCCGGTGGCCGATTCAGGAACGATCAACGCGGGCAGCGTCATGAACCGCCTCGACGTGTACTTAAAGCCAAGACGGTATTTCATCATCGTGAATCTGAAAACGGACGACGACCTGCCAATCATCCTGAGCGCGTACACCGGGCAGCCGATCCCGTTCGCGCTCACTCTTTACACGGAGAACGAGACAAGCCTAAAGCAAATCTTTTAGTTTATGCATACAAATACGTAAATGGCAGAGTCTTGCCTGATATTCAGAGGCCCTTTAATAAATGCACCGTCTCCTGCTGCTCGATTGCCGAAGGGTCGAATAGTCGAATTTCATTGTATGGTTGTGGCTGTGGCTATTTTGAGTTCCGACGGTTGCATTGACCGCCTTTCAGCGAGGTATAGCGCAGCAGGTTCATTTCAACTCGCCAGACGCGAAACGCATTCAAAATTCGCTCGGTCGCGCCGATTTCCGCGTTTGTGCGGTTGGTTTGTAGATTTCTTTCAAGTAGATTCCTGAGTTTCTGGGTGTTGGAATTTGTCCTTGACCATGACCTTGGCTTCGGCGCGCCTAGGAGTGGTTTTCATTTTTATTATTCATTGGTAAGTACCAGCGCTAATTAACTTCTGGTGCCGAACAGGCATGAAAGGGTCCTAAATTTCTAAATTCGTTCTTAAATTGTAGTTCACGAGCTGCTGGCGTCTGGCGCCGTATCGGAGGCCGATTCGGATAAGAATGGCGGTCAGCCTCCACAGCAGCAGCAGTTGCCCCGCCCGCCCGCTCCCGTTAAAGGCCCTAACCCGGACTTGGCTGAACTGGGAAACTCACCTCAACGATTAGCAAGACGATCATCGTGCTCGTCCCGGCGACCGCCTTCACGTCATGGGCGACCGCCTCGTTTCCTACAACGCTTACGTTCACGAAGACGGGCACAACGACGAGCACCGCGTCCGTCGACGTCCTTTCTTCGTACACCTCTCCGGCCTCTGCCGAGCAAGTGATTGCGAGCACACCGACGAGAGTCGACTGGAGTGTGATCGCAGTAACGCAGACTTTGATTGTGACGACGAGCGCCACGACTTTGACGTCCTACCCGATAACTACGTTCGAAAAGCTAATCTTTCTTTCGCCAGGGACTTCGATTTACACAATCACAACAATTCTCGTGATCTTCCAGCAGGTTGAGTCCAAGGTGGTCAATACCGTGTACGACAGCACCGACAACCCTTCCTTGATCGTGATTACGCCAACGATAACGACGGATGCGATGTGGCCACCATCATGCTCTACACGAACACGACGGCCTCGTCGATCGCCAGCGTCGACGTGACCACCATCGACACGTACGTCATAGCCCCTGTCTTTGTGCCAGTGAGTGAAACGACGACGGCGGCTCAGATGCAGGTGCCGGGCAGCGCCATCGGCAGCACTATCATCGCCGCTTCGAAAGTCGCCGTCACCGTCATCGAGACGAAGGTCGTTTGGGTCGAGCGCTAGACGGTCTGCTTCGGCGACGGCAACGATGACGAAGGCCCTGGTGCTGCCGGTGAGGCCATGATCATCCCATGGGATGGTGTATCACCAGAAAAATGTGAGCAAAATCTGACGTGGATTAGGTCTGAGTGTTCCTCGTAAGATAATGCTATTCAATGAATCCCATTTCACTCCAATTTGTAGTGAATAAATCAGTAGGGGATGCCTACAAATTTTTAAATGGAGTATGGGTGCGCCATGCGAAACAAGCATACGAAGGATGGAGTGAATGATGGCCAGTACTCTACCGTCTGAGATGGGGGCCGGCAGAGACCCACCACCCATCTCCTTGGAGTTTGAAATCATGAGAATAAATATTCCCCATCTGTGGTCACTTGCTTTGGGTGACGGCGCTGGTTGCTGCAGGCGAATGGGCGCTGCATAAAATGAGGAGCAAGTTAAAGCGAGCCACAATAAAGCAACAAAGCAGGTTGTACGTGGCGCAAGGGAAGCGCAGTAGAAAGGCAATCAGGTTAGCTTATGTGGGGCTCATCGGCATCAACGCCGACGAATGGTAGAAGTGACAAAGCACAAAGGATTGGGACCATACACTTTTAAACATCTTGAGTATAAATGAGTCAGTCCAATAGAAAGAAATCAGTTTTTACGCCATATGTGAGAATGCAAAGTAGAAAATTACTTTAGAACTAAAATTTGTAATTTATTTTCAATCATTATATGGCACTTAAGATTTAATCAGCAATTCTTCTTATCGACTATCTCTCATCACTACTTTTTGTGCTGTCCCCACCGGTGCCATGCGACGATGACTGACCAGTACAGCGCAATCCACGCGCCTGCGCTCAGAAACCCGCTCCAGACGTTGGGGTGGTCCAGGTCGAACCCTCGGAGTGAAATGGAACGGAACGCCTCCCCAGTGAGTGTGCAAGGCAGCACGGGACTGAGGCCCTGGAGCACCGTCGGGAGGCCCTCGACGGGCCAAATGAGGCCCGCCAGCAAGAAATTGGGGAACACGAGCGCCATTGCGAGGAGCATCGCGTATTTTTCATCATCGCAAAAAGTGGCGAGGAGGAACCCGAGGCTCATGCCCGCCATTACATTCACGACATTCAGGGCAAAGGCCATCCAGAGGGAGCCGAGGAGGGGGATTTCAAAGAGGACGTAAATAATGAGGAAGGCGATTACGATTTGGAGGAAGGCGACGAGGAGCAGCTGGACAATAAAGTGGGAGAGCATAATTTCAATGGTGGAGACGCCACCCACGAGGGCACGGGCAAGCATGCCGTCTTTTTTCTCGATTATGTACGTGAGCCCGCATTGCATGGCGCACATAAAGAAAATGAAGCCAAGCCCCACTCCTGGAGCCATGTACTCCTTCAGCTCAGCCTCCGCCCGCCCCAGGATGGGTGGCTCCACCACCACAGGGATACCCGCCCCGCTGGTGGGGTCGACCCCGCAAAGGCGAGCAGTCAGGGAGCGGAAGGCGTCAATAAAATACTTTTGGAGGACGAGGCCATTGGTGGCGCCCGTGTTGTCCAGGCGCACGCTGATTTGCGAGCCGGCGAGCGTAGCGTTGTCGGTCACGTCGCCCTCAACGACCCGTCTGTGGAAATGTGAAGAAAAGGAGGGGCCGAAATGGAGGTAGCCCCACAGGCGGGCGCGGGCGACCTGCGCCACCGCCTCCTCCAGTGTGGCCACCTCCAAGAGCTTAATAACGCCCGAGTTCAGGGTGTGAAGGTAGGCGCAGGAGAGGGCCTCCGCTTCCAGGCACCCTCCATCCCCAGAGGGCGGCGTATAATTCGTAAAGCAGCCCCCCGCGGGCATCTCCTCATTGACCACCCCGATGCGGAGGCCCGTGGGGTCAGACCCAACGGCGGTGCAAAAGACGAGAACAGTTGAGGCGGGGATGCAGAGGAGGCAAATTGTAAAGAGGATATTCCGCCAAATTACTAGGAGGTTCTTGACAATCAGCGCCTGCAGGCGGTTCACGGGGTTCGTCGTTGACGACTTGGAGGCGCCGCCCTTGCCCCTTGACGCACGCCATTCCATCGCGACAGCCCCGGACTCTGAGCGGTGGGACGCGCCGGCCGGGACTCCATTCGCGACCGCTACGGCTTCCAGTGGCACAGCATCACCCCCTGCGCGCCCTCTTATGGTCCCCGAACGGAGCCTGAAACCCTCCTCAAATTCGTCCCCCACAAAGGCATTCGAGTCTCGTGAGGAGCCTCCCACTTTCTTTGCGTCCTGCTGACAAAGCTTAACGACGACCGTATCCAGGAGCTCCTCATTGTAAATTCGGAGGAGGTTGCCCGGGGTATCCTCACAGAGGAGGTGACCACTCCGCATAATCCCGATTCGATCCGCCAGGCGCATTTCTTCAATGTAGTGGGTCGTGACTATGACCGTCGTCTCCCGCTTTGCGACCAGTTGGTGCAAATACGCCCAAATTGACTCCCGAAGGAGCGGGTCGCACCCCACCGTCGGTTCGTCCAAAATCAGCAGCTCAGGCTCGTGAAGCAGCGCCACGGCCATAGAAACACGGCGTTTTTGCCCCTCGCTGAGGTTTTCAATGGGCTGGTGGAGACCCTGTAGCGAAAGCAGGGCGACGAGGTACTCGTGGCGCCCCCGAATTTGTCCACGGCTCATCCCGTAAATTCGACCAAAGTAACGCAGCACTTCGGCAATGGTGCACTCGCCGTTGAGGGCAATTTCCTGGGGCATGTAGCCGACGCGCTTCCCCGGGATTCCTGAGGCGGCGGACCCCGTTGGGTGGCCGCAGACGAGGATGGAGCCCGAGTCGAGGGAGCGGAGCCCCACGATACACGAGAGAATCGTCGTTTTGCCGCAGCCGGAGGCGCCAAGCAGCCCGTAGATTGTGTGCTCCTCCACGGCCATGGAAAGGCTCTCCAGAACCTGGCGCGTCCCCTTGCCTCGCCCGTACGCCTTGCATGCGTCCGTCACGTGCACGACAGTGCGACCCGAGGTCATCGTCTGGGTCTGGGCCTCCGATGTGAGCACCCCATTCGAAACAGAAGGCTTGTCCACGGGGACAGGCGCCACGGGGGTTGAAATGTCCTCCTCAGAACCCCGAAATCCGGAATTCGTCTCCCTGCACAGGAAAGGAAGGTTTAGGCAGGGCTTGTTAATGGAAATTTGCGAATTTACCCTTCAGACTCAGCCATGACACGACACAATTGAAAAATTTGGCAAAATCAAGTAAAATTTCAAGTTTTCAAGTGCAAGCTTTTGCATTTCGTGAGTGAATGAAACTAATGTTGCAGCATGAAAAGTTACCCTGCTAAGTTGCGTACGTATCTGGGTGACCTTGATTTGCACACTGGTCAGGCACCGGCCACTGGACATCGTCTCTGGGGCAGGTAACGTAAATGCTAATCGAATCAAGGCAGTGAAGCAGTGGGACGAGAAGCGGAAAAACCGGTTTACAAGTACAAAAAATTTATTGCTTGCCTTTGTCCGTGCATTTTGCCAATTTCGCCAAATTTCGGCAATTGCAGTGGAGTTCGTGGCGAACGAGACACAGAGGAACGCAAAATCGGCGACTGCACTCGAGTTGCGGACGAAAAAATGCAGTAGAGATTTGCAAATGTAAACAAAAACAAACATCCAAACAAAGATCTTTTGATTTGACCTATCGACCAGAAGAATTCCATAGTGATTAGAAAGGTCAGGGCTTTTCCCACTTTTGCATATGCTCATGTTTTATACAGCAGTGTGGTTACGGTGGCTACACGGTAACTCAATGTCAACAGCCTGGATACTATGGTTAATTAATCAAGAGTAGGCTTACAGCATTATTAATTATAATATCACCCAGGATATAGTGGGAATTTTGGGGGGACGCCTTTGTAAAGGTGCCGAGTGGGCCAAACGACTGCAGCTACTTCCCATCAATCGCGCTTAGTGCCTGAAGGTGTAACTGATTAGGAGCTTAACACTGAGATGGAGTTTTGTGCCACACTGTGGGGGGAACAACACCGCCAGAAAGAGCCACCAGATTCTGAAGAAGGCTGTCCAGTTGGCCATCTTGTAAATACGACCTGTACCCGTTCGTTTAATAGGAGAGACGAATGTGCTGCGGATGACTCAGACAGCCCAAAGCAAAGTAGTACAAAACCTCGTTTATTATTTTGTATTGACAATTTCGAGGAAAGTTTTGCTCCTCAAGAGACTCAACTTCATTTTGAGAGAAAGACACAATTCGGAACTGCGAAGCCGAGGGTCGTGTCGTGTCAACCTTTGCGTCAATCAGAACCTTGAATCATTTAGAATTCTCTATGCACAGCACTGCCCGAGTAGTCCGCTTGGGGTAACTCTGTCTCAAAACTGTGCCCCATCACCCCCCAAAACACTTCAATGTTGATGCGGACTTCACGCTGTGTTGGATCGGCCACCCTCATAGTCCAACGAGCGCCATGGCTTCCGGGTTTGCGGGTGAGCAGGAGGACGCACGGAGTCTCGATGCTGACAGATGTGAGGTCATCCAGACCCGAGTACGGCTCAGGTGCGCGGCTCTAGGAGGCCGCTTGTCACTGCTGCCGTAAGTGGCGTCTAAGAATCCTCTGCCCAATTTGCGCGCTTCCCTCTTCAGTAATCCTAAAAAAAACCTAAGTTAGGGATGACTATGATAGGAAATCCGGGTCACATGTACTTATTGCAACCAATTCGCATTGGTACAAAATTTTCAGAACGGATGTTATTAAATTTTCCGGTTTCAAAAGGTTTTCTTCGGACTTTTATGCCGGAATAATATGACAACTTTGGAGCCTTCGTTCTCCCACGCCCCACAAGACCGCACCTTCGGACCTGTGCCATCGTGTAGTACTGAATTAGTACTGTTTACGACATTCTTTGCAGAGTGCGGCAATGCGGGGCTTGGGAGATACAGAAGGTCAAAGTCGGGTCATCGGCCATTTTGTCACTTCCGGTTCTATGATGACCCATGTCAAGTGAGATGTCGTTGGAAAGCTAAGGACATGGGGTTTCATATGCAGCAAAAGCCATCCTCCCGTGTCCGCCCGGAAGCCAGCTATTGGCTTCCAAAGTTTGAACTTTTTCATATGTTAAAATGCACGGCGCACCAAATTGTCGTGAATCCCCCACAATGTGAGGGCGAGGATCGGGTTGCCACGAAGTGCATCTCCAGGGATTGCAAACAAGTGCGAGTGGACCGCAGTGACGACGATGAGCGTGTCTTGGTCCGAGGTTCGGTCGTCAGCCAGTTGAATGCCCTTGTCAAATTCAACGGTTTCGACGAGGCACGCTTTGGCCAGTTACCATGGGGGGGGGGGGGCAGGGTCCCAGCCTCGACAAACAGGAAATAGCAGTTTAGATTTTTACTCAATATTTGGACTACGCCGTCTGTCATTTCCGCGAGCGAAGGGTCGTCGAACTAGGCTTGGTCACCTTTGTATTCCATGTGGTACGGCGCGAATAGACCGAGCACAGATTCCGTGCTCTCCAAATCCAAATTCAGCAGTTGGCCCCTACCCGTGACTTGCTCTGCTTTGACTCAGGCCCTACTCTTCCCATTCTTCCATTCCCCCACGAGATTGCGGCCATCCTTCCGTCCTCCGAATTGGTCCGGGAATTCTTCATCGCGTAATCATTGCAAACGTTTTCCCTTCCTCCGCCAAGAATCATGGAATGTCTGGAGGAACTGTCGGATACACTTATACACTGATAAGCAAACTTCATGTATAACTATGACAAGGAAGCGAAACGCGATATGATTTGGATTTTATTTTTATTTTATTTTGTGGCGGGAATTCCGAAGTCAATGTTGCAAAGGAGTATGACTCCGAGTCTTTGTTCATTACATTTGAATGTATTGTGTCTTCGTGTTGCCCTTGTGCTATGCTCAAGGCCTCGACTTTACCTTTGCGTGAGCTGAGCATTGCCGAGTACAGAAGGTGAAGGGGAGAGGCATGCGCGAGCAGCAGCAGCAGAGTGCGGGAGTACAGTTTATGTTCAGTCTTCAAGCGAAGCAGTTGCTTGTGTTGCCAGCCAGCAGCTGGGAGGAAGCATTCACACACTCTCCTGATCATTTTAACATCATCTGCATGTCATGATCACTTGAGACGAGATGCAAATGAGACCATCATGATCATTTATACTCTCATGATCACTTAAAGTCGATAGGACAGTGCACCAGATCACTTAACCCATCAGTACCTTGCCTTCTTTCCCAACAATGCGGCACATAAGAGATGCGTTAAATTAAACAAGTTGACAAAAATGGAATTTAGAAAGGTTGCACGTGCTGTATTGAAAAAAAAAACAGCAGACCTTCAACGGACTCTGCCTCCTTTGCAATAGTAAAAAGGAAGTAAAATCGTAAAGAATTTTAAAAATAGAATTTAAAAAGTTGAGAAATGTGAATTTCGTATTCGTTCTCCTGACCAAGGCTTCAGCGCATTGTCCGTTCCCTTTTTCCTTTGGTGAGAAGCTCTCTTTCAAAAGCGCAGCGGGGGGGGGGGGGGGGGGGGG
>WIXG01000396.1:0-66288 GCA_009869945.1 Mesaphorura yosii | reverse complement strand
AAAGATTATGCAATTTAATTTTATAGTTATTATCTCATTCTGAACAGTCAGACAGCATGGCCAAGCGTGTGCGTCTGTGTGTGCGTCTGTGTCTGTGATGTGGGTTCAATGCCAAAATAAAACGGTAATGAACGCATATGAAATGATTGAAATGCCATGTTGTTGAAATATTGGCTTGGCCGCAGCAGAACAATGGAACCGGCCAAGTCCCAAATAGCTATATTCGCCAAATTGCAAATAGTACTGGCCGAGCAAAGCAGTGGATAATTGAAGCTAGTAGCCGGAAAAGTGCAAGTAATTTTTGTTGATTTTGCAACTATTTATAACAAACAATTATGACCAAACAAACAAACTTCGCGTGCAATGATTGTACAAATCACGATGAGGATTGTACAATGAGGAAATAAAGCTCATAAGGCTATTGCACATTCGTCGGTTATTGCTATTCTATCGCTGGTACCCGTGGTTTTTTAAACGTGTCGCAAAATTACGAGTATTTTAACGGTGGACGTGCAACGATAGCAAGAATGGAGCAAAATATTCTGCCGCAGCCCAAGAAACGTCCTCAAAGACCTGAGCAATTGAAAGAGAACAAGATCAAGCTGATTAAGTTGGCAGGTACTCGGTTTCCGGGTAGTTTCTTGCTCCTTTGTGCTGACATGAACTTCACATGTGCAGGCATCGCGCACTACAGAAACAGAGGGAAGCCCGTCCAAGCAAAACAACTCCACATAAATGCTCCGTGCCTGTGCACTCCACCTTGCAACTTGTCGGCCTCCTTCGCTGATCAGCATCGGGCTTTTAAAGCCTACTACTCATGTTCGTCCAACGCCGAGAAAACGCATTACCTCCGGTCATGCATCATCAAGAATGGCCAAAAGAACAGATTCTACATCAGAGTCAGTGGTGCTCACGTCCATGTCTGGTTGAACTTGTTTCTGGCGGTTTTCGACTTGAAATATTCTAGTCTGAGAAAGAAGGTGACATCTCGGATTTTGTTTAAGATGGCAAGCCCCGGATCCTTGAATTTATGTTTTCAGGTGCTACATTGGGGTGTGCCGACCACTGACTTCCGTAGGAAGAACGACCACCGCAAAATAACGCTGAACCGTATCAGGGAATTCCCCACTTTCCTATACCAGGACACACACTGATGAGTGTAGACAGGGATTCCGCCAGCATTGAAAGGCTGAAGAGGACGAAGTACAAGTTCTCAACACGCTCAGATTACTTGAATCTAATCAAAGACGCACGTCCAAATAATCCGTTCAAGATTGTTTACATGGAGCATTCGCTGACCGATGACCTGACTAGTGATGGAACTGATGTGGTAAAGATTCTGAATTATAAGGCCGCTCTGCATCCACTAACCAAACGGAAGGTGGAAATCGGAAAAGCTCGAAGCTTTAGATTCGAACCTGATGGGACAATTTGGACTCGAAATTCGACCACTGGGCCAAAGATAACTCGATTCGTTTACCTAAACGACGGGCTTACGAGGGACGATGTGGAGGAACGGATTCGGAACACGAGATCAGCCTACAACGATTTCGTAGGAGTCTCAGCACCCAAGGCAAAGAATGTGGAAGATTTGCTGAAGTTCGTCGATTTGCAGCCATCGTGCATATTTTACAGAAGTATATACAAGTAAATGGGAGACGACGCGAATCAAGAGAATTCGCTAAATGGTAAATGGCACTGGTCGAGCGGAGCAGTGGATAATTGCTATAATTGGCGGCGCATTGTTTTTAAAACTCTCTTTGAATAGCCTTCCAGCCTTTATAATGACCCTCGGCTATTAAAAAAAATTAAAATATTGTATTTTTGTCTGGAATTTCCCAGCCTAACGTTAAAACCTCTTTACAACGCGTTTTTTAAACGGTCGCACCTTCAATTTATACGTGGCTCATGCGAGAAAGGTGACAAAACGAACTTACCTCTGGTGGAAGACCTGCTAAAGCTGCATACGCCATAACTTGGGGTACAGCCGTGGTTCCTGTACGAGCATAACGAGAAAGAGGGCATGAGTCAATTATTCAACGCGCCATACCGAAATAGAATGAGACCCAAATTAACTCAATCCACTCAATTGGTATTGATCCGAAGACAGGGATTCAAGGCCCTGGACTTACCGACTGTAATCCCCGCGATAAAATCGCCGAGGAGCTTCCCGCGATCATAACTCGGGAGCCAGTTGAAGATAGGGACTTTTTTCTTCGCCGCCTTGACGACTTTCTCCTTCACAGTCAGTTGCCGCTCTTCATTGTCCCCGACGCCAACGCGGTAGCTCTTCTCGTTTCGATTCTTGTCTGAAACGGAGTCACGACGAAAGAGTTTATTCATTGCACGAGCACTCGACTGCCTGAATCAAGAGCTAGAATTCGACTGGACTCAGCAATCCGAACGTAGCCTGGCTTGAGATCCGGTTCCTTTCTTTATTGATCAAGCAGCAGCAGATGCTGGCTGCACTTTCACTTTGCAGTATAAAAGTGGCCGAGTTGGCTTACGTCAGCCAACGCAATGCTTTCTTTCTCACAGACTCCAGAACCTGAATCTCTCGCCTTGCCTTGCCATGAGTCGCGAAATTCGCCATTCGCGAATCGGATAACCTTGTAGTCTATTTATATACACAATCGCATAGCAAAAGCATATAGCCAGCCATGACTTGACTTACCGTTGCTACCATTCATTTCTGCAAATAGCAAATTTACGCTGTTTTGCCTGTCGCCTCGTGCTTCGTGGTCGTGATCGTGGCGGTCGTAGTGAAAAGTGAGTGAAAAGCAAGTGCTTCTGCTATCTGCTCCTGGACAACCACCGAGCAAGCTACGTTGAGCGTTAAGCCTGTGCCTCCTACCTGTTAACTGGTTGACTGAACACTGAAGTGAGTTAACTCACGAGCTTTGGTTCGACAAGAGACCAAAACTATAAAGTAAACTATCGTGAAGAGAATGCATGAAGACTTGGCTTGACTGGCTTGTGGTGAGCAACGCAACGAGTAACGAAAGTGACAGCGAGACTTGCTATGCTAAATGCCATGCTAGACCATGCAAAATGCTACTTGTTATGCTCTCCGCAAAGGCAATCGCAATCATAGAGGCAATGGCAGAAAAGAAACTCCACACGGCAGGCTCTACTTTACTGCTACGAAGACTAGGATAAAGACCACATAATTATGATGTTCGCACTATAATTATGCTCGGTACGAAGCATGGCTACTGAAGCGAGTAAGTACCTCAGCACAGCATGGCTCTGGAGCCTGCTGCCAATTCTGTGTTCGTAATGAATGACTGAATTGAATTAAACTGTATTTATGTACACAAAGATACAGATCTTTAAAAGAGCGGGTACGGCGGTGCAGCAGTCGAATAACTCTGCAAACTCATTGTTGCATAATCTCCGGTTCCGTGAAGGGGTGAATTCTCAATGACGATAATGCTTGAGAGGGAGGGAGAGACAGACAACAATGAGCAATCTTGAGCTACATTGTACTGCATCGCATTGCGCCGAGCACCGGCTGTGAGTAATTCAAGGGGAATTGATTTTAAAGGTAGCCTTCAGCCTTCAAACTTCAGCAGACACAGACGGCAGGCAGGCACATGCAAAAGTTTCAATTTTTTGCACGGGCAAAATCGCAAGCCATAAATTCGGGAAGGGTCGGCTCTGGCTTGTTCAGCCATCGGGTCGATCGTTATGACGCAAGCTGTGAGCTAGGCTCCAGACTCGGGCTTGCAGAATGCTGAATGCTGAAAGAGCATCTTTCAGTGCTTTGTCACGTCGCAGTTTCGTCGTAGTCGTCGTAGTACAACTCCATCGTGGTCACGCCACCGCGACCGCCATACGAGATACGAGAGTTAGCATATACGAGAAAGGACGAGAGGAGGTACGTATATGCATAGCCACGCTTTGTCTTTGACTGGAGGATCCGCAAGACACAGGATATGAGTCGTAGCACAAGAATGCTGTTGGCTTCATTCACATTTGCAAACGTGGCCATGGCGAATAAAGTAGACAGAAATGCACGCCGGCCTTAAGGAAATCGGATCCTCTTACTTCTATCTTTGAGAAACAGCGAAATTGCGAAATAGTCCAGCTCAGCAAAAAGCTAGCAAAAGGCATGACGGCGACGGCGACGCGTGAAATTCGACACGGCATGGTTCGAGGAGTCCGAGACGAATGTCTGGGTTGGTAGTAAGAAATTATCAACATTTTGACCGGCCCTGGTTAATGCATGTTGTGGTTTGGTTTGAGTGGATTCGTGGTTAAATGACAATTCTTCGATGTTCGATAATTCGAGTACGAGTACGAAATCTATTCGAAGACCCTAAAATAAGAGGCTTGTTGATTATATCCCTGTCGAATTGCAAATTATATAATTGCGTACGTCAAGTCAATCGTCAATGATGAAATTAGAATTGGAGGTCATTGTCATTGTCGTTTTCGTGTGAATATGTGAATAATAAACATTTGGGCTTTGATTTGGCCAGCCGCTGCTTAAAATTCCAGATTGCAGACGAAGTTGCAGACATCAAAATGTAGGTGGGACAATCCTGACTTTTTTGCGCTATGCAAAACAGATTCGGCAACAATGGAAAAAATGGAAAGTTTCGAGCTTCCACGAAGAATGACGTTCATTACTCGAGTAGCCGGTACTCTAAACTCTAAAAGTACGATTGAGGAGAGCAAACTCCAGTCCTGCCAGCGTAGCGAGAAGATTCAAGGACAGTTCATCTGGAGTGTGGCGATCGAATACGAGACGAGAAGGACGATGACAATAAAGTGCAATAGCAAGAACCACCAAAAATGTGAAATTGATTGAAACAAGGCAGGACCACAGCAGAGACTAGATAAGAGACAAGACCGACCACACACTGTTTGCAATTATTCTGCTATTGTCTGCAATTTAAATACAAATCATGCGAAAATACTAGAGCAATTCCACTCGATTAAAAAACTGAGCTCACATTTTGCAGATTACAGAAGACATGTGCACTTTACTCAAGAATGGAAAAGAAGCATTAGCAAAGAAGGCAAAAGGCATTGCCTTATCAGCAAAAGCAGCAGCAGCACGATAGAATTCACACATAAATTCTCCATTTCCTGGATTAAATGTGTTCAAGCCTCAAAGTCTTGTCCTATTCTTTCTTGTCTCGCCTCGCGCAAGCTGCAAGCATTTCGTTTCGTTGCTGCTGTTGCTGGTCGTCTTCATCTTGAGACTTTTCTAAGGAAAAAATTGGCTTGAGTTTTTAATGCCTTGCCTTGGTGATTATGTGATGATGTGTTACAGAATGGGAAGAAGAAAGAATGGCATGTGATGTAAACAGAACTGAACGAAAAGGTCTTGACACATGACACTACGTGACCCCTCCAGCATGTCATTTCGTCAAAAACCATTCCAGTAGTTCGAACAACCTGAAACTGGTGAGAGACTGGTTGTAAACAAGTTTAATGAGATAAGCATTGGCGTCTTAACGCTGCTTGTGATGGTCCAAGTCTTTTCATAATCCTATGCTGTTCCTGCAGCTGCTGCTGCTTGTGTGGCAGTGGCATGTGCTGAAGGAATGTCTTGTCTTGCTGTAGTCCAGGGCACTGACTGTAAAGATGATTAATCCATTAATCAAGGAATTTATTATAACTGATTAGTAGTGGAAACGGAACACAAGTGTTGTAATTTGTCATCCTCTCGACACGTGGCAAGGAATACCACAGGACAGAGCAGATTCAGCTTGTTGACTTGATTGACCTGAGCCCTGTCCCTGCCAGCCAGTTGGACAACAGCATTGGCATTGGCTTTGGCAATTAGCACGCAATTAATCGTGGCATGGAAAAGTTATGAAATAAGTAGAGTAAAGGTTCAGGAGCGGGCACGAGCTCTGCATCAATGCTGGACGACGTGACTTGGTCTTGGAATGGAATTGGAATTGACGTGAGGCACGGGCCTGCCTGCTTGGAAAGAAGATTAACTGTCTGTTCTGCCTTGTCTGTTAGTTACGGTTACGTAAGTTAATCGACTTGGTCGGTCTGGTCTAGAATGCAAGTCTTTATTAAGTGGTAAACAACTTGTTGATCACTGCTAGCTGGCACGTTGCTGATTCTACTAGTTTAAATTTTAATTAACGGCTTTTATTACTTGGTTTTGACCTGCGGCCTTGCCTGGTGTGGGTAATGTTGAACTAATTGAGCAATAATTATTATAATGTCTCCTCACTCGTGAATTAAATTTATCGTAGCTGCTGCATTGGACTGCATTGGCAGGCAGTGGAGCAGTTTTCAAGGCCTTGGCGTCTGGCATGCATGGTTCCTTGACCAACGGATCTTCCAAGGGAGGGAGCAGCAATGGACAAGAAAAAGGCGTGAGAACTGCTTGCTAATAAGAGCAAATAGTTTCGTTGCTTTAGTTCTTTGTGTGCTCTTTTCTCTAGTGATAATTTGTGTGCTAATTTGGTTGCAAATCAAACTGTTTTCTAGGACAAAGAACTTCAATCTTGCTGCTTGCCTTGCATTTTTGTCGCGTAGTCTTGCGCCTTTTTATAATCGTATGGCGTGATTTTTCTTTAATTGCGCCCACAGTTGCACATTTTTGGCTACTTGGCTTTCGGATAGCACGGATGCACGGTAGCAAAATGGATGAGGTCTTTCCTTCTTTTCTTTCTTCTGCCAATGGTCTTTGACATTGCAATCGAGATGTGTCAACATAACTCATCCACAGATACACCTACTTATATTAACATAAAACTGTCCATAAAAACAGGGATATTTAGAATAGGACTGGAAAAGAACAACGGCATGAAACACATGGACTATTTATTTTGAGTATCACTATCCAGAATTTTACACTTTATGATCACATTTATAACACCGTCGTCAGTCAGTTCACTTTCATGATGGTTACTGTTATGCTTGCTGTTGCTGATTAAGGCATTTCTTGTACATCAGTTTCTTCACCCAAGAGTTCGATAAAAGAATCCACACACGAATCCAACCACAATATATGAATTGTTCTGAGCATACGTCTTGAACGATTTCACTTTGCGAGTGACCCAGTCGTCCAGTACGCCCTCCTTGTCGTCTCCCGTCACGGCGGCGGCCTGCTCCAGCTGATCGTAAATGCTGGACCAATTCACCAAAATGTAACCGTGGTCGCTGGCGAGCTTCAGCAGAACCTGCAAATGAAAATCAAATTCACTGTGAAAGATTTGGCAATGTGTCCAATTAAGCAATTTGCCTGCTCTTTCAATCCATCCAACTTACGAGTCCTCCTCCGACGGCAGTCAGCGCCACTTTCCCACATCTTTGAATTATGTAAGCAGCAGACCACCCTGCCAAGTTCCAAGCAAGCAGCTGCGACCCAACTACGGACGCGGAGCGGATTTTGTGGATGACGTCGTCACGGTTGATAGAATGCTCGACCCAACGTGCCAAATCTGTTCACGTCACACAAGTCATAATCTGAACTTACTCGGTATTTATTTTCATGAGTTATCCGTTTTACGTACGCTGCCGAAGTCCTTCTTTCGCATCTTCATTTTCGCCTTGGTCTTGCTCGCCTTGCGTTCGCACATCCAGCTGACGATCTTCTTGGAATTTGAAGGGAACCAGATTCATATTTTCATCCACACCATTGCTTCTGTCGTAGCAGCAGTCTTGAATTTCAGTGACCAGCGACACCATGAGCGCGGAAACTTCTTGTCTGGTCAGTCTGGCCCATTCTTCGCAGGAAACCAAAGAATTTCTGTGCCTAGTGTTGGCACTGCCACTTTCGTTGTCACGCTGTGGCCGCGGATTTCTGTGCTCATTGACTGAGTCGGCCAGTTTGAGCCTAAGTTCAGTGATTTGCAGTAAACGGTCAACGAATTCATCTTTCCTGCTGGAATTTTCAAAGATGGTGCCATCGAGAATCGACTCTAGCTCGCTTTGGATTATTTCGCGTGACCGGAGGCTTATCCCTTGGCTGAAGCTGTCACGATCAACTTCGACGATGTGAGTTGGTATAAGTGTCTCCAAGCGGTTGCTGCTGCTTCGATCCTCACAACGTTGATGTTGATGGTTACCTCCTCCAAATCGATCACCGCCACCGCCACTGCCACTGATTTCCTGGATTCCTTCTTCTTTGATGGCCTCTAGCGAATTCTTTTCGTTGATGTTACTGCTGCTTTTGTCGAGGCTGTCGAAGTCGAAACTCGAATCCAGGCGGAGAATACGCGAATGCTGGTGCTTGTGTTGATGCTGATGTTGATGCGCGCTCTGCAGTGGAGAAGAAGTCGCGAGAGGGGACATGAACAGCGGAGACTTGAACTTTGGAGAAGAAACCAGAATGGACGACGCAAGCGCGGAGTAATCCATTCTTCATTCACGAGCGAGTGAAGTTCGCAGTTTACACGGGCCCTAATTTGTTGCTGATTAGTTATCACTGATAACGACAACGATTTTTCTCACATTCAGATACGCTTTCATGTACGCAGTGCAGCAGTACAGAGAATTTTGCGGCAGTGGCAAATTCTTCGAGAATTTCGTGAATGTGCATGGCATTGTCCAGCACAGTCGGAGTCGACAAATCGGCAAATCATCGCATGTAAAATATGGGACGCCGTAGCTCTTGAATTGATTGGTGTTTTGCGTGTTGAACTGATAACAGACGTGTTCTGGTAACAACTAATATGTCATTTTATTCCAAGATTCCTTCCCACAGCGGACAATTCCGTTTAATCTTTTGTGCTAAAAAGCTCAAACGTGCAAAACTCACTTTTAGGTTGTGTATTCACGTCGCAAGAGAGAATGGTTGGTCGATGGGTACTGACACGTGCTAAACACGTTGCTCAGCCGTATTTCCAGCTCCGTACGCATTTGTGACTGAGAAACTAGTCTCCGGAGTCTGCAAATTGTACGCACGAGGTGTGCTGCCATTTCTGGTCGTCGTGGTCGATGCCACAGCGGCAGCCCCTCGGTGTTCGAAGATGTTCTCCAACCGCTTGAGCTGGCGTTTCTTCACCGTGGCGCGTGCGAAGGGTAGGAAAATTGGTATAACAATAAATAGCACAATAAATACGCCCGTGTAGACGGTATTGACTAGATTTGGGATGCATTCGGTTGCGTTGAACCACCCGACAATATTGCCAAAGAGAAGGAAGAGGATCGTCTCGAACCAAATGTACCAGAAGATCCAGAGCGGGTCAGACATTGGGAAGAAGACTGTGGCCAGGTAGCCGACGGACACTCGACAGCAGGAGGCGCTGCTGCTCTTTCCAACGACTCCACCGTGGCTCCGGCCCCGACGATAGCAGTAATCGACGAACGTGAAGCAGAATCTGGGCACGAGCATGACGGAGAAACTGATGAGGAAAGACTCGAAGGTGGCGACCGACGAGAATTTGTCCAGCAGGCAATTTATCCCGATCAGAACGTAGACGATACCCATTATCCGTGATGCGAAGCTGGAGAACATGCGAAGGCCAATGAAAAGGCGTGCAGTAGGGTTGTATGCGCCGGGACTCAGCGCGCTGTCGAATTCTTCGGAACGGGACGGCAGATTCCCGATCGTCATGATCGTCAGCGATGTCGCGATGTTGATAAAGAGGAATAGGCCTAGAATAAACGGGAAAAATTGCAGGTGGTAATTCTTAATTCACGAAGCACATGCATTAGTGGCTAGAATGGCTAGAATTTGAATTGCGGGCCCTCACCTTTGCTAAAGCTCACTTCGTCGTGGGTCTCCATAAAAATGAGCAGCTGCAGGGTCGCTTGTGGGGCCGCCTGGAACACGCTTTGAATGCGGAGAAGATTCTGAAGGAATTCCTCGTGCGAAAAGAATTGAAGGGCAAACATTTGATTGGTTTTCGCCTTCACGCCGGTTTTCATCAGGTAATAAGCACTGTAATCAGGGAAAGAGAGATCGAATCAGCGAAGGAGTCAAGGTAAAGCCTAGAAACTAGGTCACTTGAAAAATCCCATTTTGTGAATAATTCTAAGTGAGTAACGAAAGGTGGTTGGTTGCTTTTGCTAACTTACTTGATAATTGTTCCGCACGTCGGAAGACAGTTTGTTAGGATCCTCACGCGTTTCGCGTCGTCAAATATCCTCCTGAGCCTTTCCATACTGAAATTCATCATTCAGGTCAAAATCAAATCGCGCACCTGCAACGCATTACACGAGTTATAATCTCGCGTTTGGCACTCACTCAATAATCCCAAACTGATGCAGCACGGTGCAAGCGCCCAGCATCATGATGATAGCCGTCACCGCTGAGTACCACGCGTGCCCGGCTGCGTAGTGCCAGAAAACGAGCGCCGCATCCGTCCCAAAGTTGACCACCGTGAAGAAGAGCGTGATTAGGGCGAAGGTCACGTCCGATTTGGTGACAACCGCATTTGAATTTAGGATGGTCGGGAAATTGTCGTCTGAAATGGCTGGACGGACGACGTTCTGAATAGGAACCCCATTCGACGATGCTGCTGCTGCAGGCTTAACATTGGCGTTGGCATTGGCGTTTTTAGCTGCTGCCTTGATTCGATCGTATCGATGATACTGCGTCACCTCATCTTCGTCCGAGCTCGAAGATCCGAATGCGTGCAGGTAATCGTCTGAATCCTGGTCGTTGGCGTGGCCGTGGCCGTGTCCGCCTGAAGCTGAAACTGAAGCGGCCGCTCTTGCAAGGGAAGCCACCCCCACTCCGCCAACTGAGAGAGGCTCGGAGGAATAGTCTTCTGAGGAGTGTCTTGTCACAGAGTTCGTGTTCGTGCTCGTATTCGCATTCATGTTTCCACTGCCATTGCCACTACCAACACTTAATACACTATTTGTAGGAGCTGCACTGTAACTGTAACCGTGGCCGTAGCCGAACTCCGGCACGGGCGGGGGTGTGGTCGTTGTGGCCGTGGCTGATGCTCGACTGAAGTGTGTGATGTCGTTCAAAGGAAAACTTTCGTGTCCGTCTTGGCTGCCTGTGAAAGTGGGCAGAGGTGGAATTCCGTTTGAGGTTGGACCCCGAGAGTGCGAGTGTCCGTTCCCGTTGGCGAGTCTGCTTGTGTTTTTTAATGGATCCATGTGGTAGACTGAAGGCAATAGCTTGCACTAAACATTTTTATGTCCTACGTTGACCATGATCGGTTGGCTCTTGGTCCTCGTCTCCTTGCGAATGCGAATTTAACTGCACATTATTTATGCGGCCGTCCTATTCCTTTACATTTAGGTATTGCTGAAAAGCGGACACAAATCTGCCCGTAAATCTGCAGATTATATTTCAGTTCAACAATAAAGCCAACGAGGTAGCGCAGCGCTTCGTTTCAGCTTCAACCTTAGAGTATGTTTGTGTCTCGCAGGTCCAAGCGCAGCCCAGGCCCACAAAAAATAATTGTAAATGGGTAACCTTGAATGATCACTCAAGCTTGCCAACGACAACTCCAACAACAAGTAAACAGCAAAGTAGTACGGCGGATCGCAGGAAGCGGAATTCACCAGTTTCGTGCGCTGATTGTTGATTCCTGTGTTTTTTCCAGTGTTCTGCAGCGCACAGGTGAGTAATTGCAAATTGCTGGGGTTTACTTTACGTCTTCCTGTGCCTGTGCCTCTGCTAACCTCTGAATCACTTTAAAATGGGTTATCTTTCTCGATTCTACGCTTTTGCGTTGTCGGCTCACGCTGCTGCTCCGGCCAAGTGAAGCAGGTTATTAGTGACAAAGATTATTTCGCACGCGCACGTGACGAATAACAACGAAGTATGCAGTGTATCACTTTATCAGTGTGATG
Organism: Mesaphorura yosii; assembly: GCA_009869945.1. NCBI lineage: Eukaryota > Metazoa > Arthropoda > Collembola > Poduromorpha > Tullbergiidae > Mesaphorura > Mesaphorura yosii. Next base: position 54,549 of record WIXG01000396.1, on the reverse strand, counting down.
TTTACTTTAAACTCTGTTGTCCAAGATTAAAAGCAAAAGTGATGCGATGGGATGAAGATGAGTCAACAACCAGACCACATCACAGGCGATTGGCGATTATCTTCGCTTGCTGCATCGTGTATCCAAACTGGACTGATTACCCTGCCAGAGTACCGATGCCAAGTGCGTGCCTGCCTGCAGCTTGCATACCTGTGCACTTCGCCATTGCCTTAATGCTGCTGCGCTGCGGTACTGCACACTAATTGCGTTTGTATTTAGCAACTACCTGTAACCTAACTAATTCAGATTCAGATTCTGAAGTACGAAATTTTTGCCATCTCCTTCGTTGTCATTCACGTTGACGGTTGACGATGCATCAGCGATCAGCTAACTCTACTCACGTAATGTAATTGTAACCTGTAATGCGTAATAGTAAACTTCGCAACTCATTTGCATGCAATTTAGATCTGAATAATTTGCTGGCTAACTGTTGAGACTGTTGACTCGCGTTTTGCGTTGCTGTTGCATGATGAATTGATGAATGATGAACGCGAAAGTGAGCGTTAGCGTTGTCGTAGTCGTAAAGTAAACAGACGCCTGTCTGTTATGTTAATGTGGATTGTCCTGATGTATTACAACACTAAAGTACTAAACACTTTGGCCAATTAGCAAATCCCTCCTACATGGCTTGGCATTGCATAACATAAGCTTCGTCTTCATGAGCAGGCAATTCAGACGTCCACAATTTCTCCACAATGCTTCCTTCCAGAAAGAAGCCTCCTCCGATGACATTTAATATCCTTTTCCGGTTTCAGTGCGAATTTTACAAGCTCGCCGATGATAATCGTCTTTTTGTTATGAAACTGACTGCAATGCAACGAAGACAACGAAGATCAATAAAATGAGACTATAGCTCGTGAATAATATTTATTAAATAATTCGTCGTCTTTAATGTTTGATACTCTCGAAAGTTGCAAGAATGATAAATGATTACAATACTTCCACACTGCTGCTCTGCTCTGGCGGACAATGAAGCACAGCACAGCAAAGCACTGCAACTGCATAATCATAATTATAATTACATTGACTTGGTTTGGCCTGACATTTGTACATCATTCGTTACACGGTACGATCGCTTAAATTAGGGCTAAATTAAACATACAACATAAATTAAATGCTGTCTTTACTGGCTTGGATTATGCTAATTTAGATAAACTAATTTTACTCTCGAACAGCTTGGCAATTTGTAAACAAAACGAGAAAGTACAGAGCAGCGTTTTTGTGCGTCGTGAATTGGTCTCATTAATTTACTCATTAATTCTTCTGGGTATTAATGCTATTAATGCATGGACATGTATACAATTTAATTCAGGACTCGCATTCGTCAGATTTGCATCCATTCGGCCATTGAAAGAAACAAGCAAGCGCCAAGCGCGAAAGGCGAAACTGAGCCGTAGCTGCGAATTGTTATCAAGAAGTTAATCGAGTTAGCAAGAAAATGAGAATGTTTGGCTTAGCTCTTGGTAGTTGGTAATGGTAGTAAAATCTTAAAACATATTCAAATCAGTGAATATCATTAAGCAAATTGTTGCTCCAGTGTTGGTTGAAGAAGTCAACTTCATACGAACTCGGTGAAATCATCGACATGAAAGTTACGCCTGTGCGACTGTGACGAGGAGCCCGTCGTTCCCGTGCTCGACGAGCCAGCAGCGCTTGCGTTGTTACCGCTGTAATCACTGCTGCTATCATTTACTCCGCTGCCATTAGCATTTGCTAACTCGTCTACCAAACGAGTTCGCAGTTTCTTAATTTTACGAAGCCTCTCCAACCAGTTGGATGCGTACGGGTCCACGTCCTTCTTCTGCATGGATTGGTAAATGAGAGACGCCAACTACAAAGTTACAAAAGCACAGAGTTAAAGAGCACCACTTAACAGCTTCAAATTTTACATTGTAGGTGTGCTTACATTCAAGTGAAGCGCCAGCTGTCTCGCCATAATCGGAAGGTTTTGGTCGGACACGATCTTCGGCTCGGCTGGCCCGATGTGCTCCGCCAAAATTGGCTTATATTTGACAATCAACCGATTCGTTCTGTGGTCCAGCGGTTGAACGACGACGCAAGCGTATAGAAATTGGCCCTGCGAGAAATGAGATCGTTTGTGACGGCTGATGTAGATTCCTGGCGGCCTGCAAATTTGCAGGGATTTGTAAATGAGTAAATTGTACCTTCAACGTGGAGATGTCAAAGTCTTCGCCACTGTTATTGTATATGATCGCAACGTAGTCGTTCCCAATGTGCCGCTTTTTATCATTTCCGGAAGGATCTGACGGCTTGTTGGGCATCAATGTTGCTACATGAAAGACCACCTAAACATCGTTGCAAAAATTACAATTTAGTTCTTTGACTGAAACATAAATTTAGTTTAGATAAGGATCAGGTTTAGATCATCCTTCGAACCTGCATGACATCATCTTGCCAAATGTACGCGTAGTCACCGTCTGCGCCGTCCTTTGAGAGACCTCCAAGGAAGGTTTTTTGTGTGTCCAGTACTTCGCTCAGTTTAATCAGTGACCCCAACCCTTGCAGAAAGTCGCGATAGCGCGCCGAGCCGTATTTGTTCTGAAGAATTGCCGTCTCATTCGAAACTTGTCCAGGACCAACGTACAAAACCCCGATTTTGTGTGTTTCGTAAGGAGGAATATAATCCAAGACCTGAAGAAGATACAATTTTTAATTAAAGTGAAGAGAAGGAGAAATTAAGTGGCTGACGCTACCCTAACGGTAGATTCCATGTTGGAAGGAAGCAGCAAAGGTTTGCTGCCACCAAAGAAACCTTGTGAACACAGTTGTAGGAACACAAAACTGGGATTGATCCCCGAACGAATGCTTGTTTCGTTGCTAGTTGCTGGTGCAGTATTTTCATAATCCCGACTCATGAATTTGTACGGTTCACTGGATGAGTGGCCACTAGCAAGCATTTGTTGCATCAATTTTGCTCGGGAAGCTGGATTGATCCCGGAGATTGTGTGCACACGATCACGCTTTATTGGTGGTAAGCTCTCGCCTGTTTTTTCCTTTGCCTTTTCTTGCAGGGCTCTCGCTTTATTTTCGTCCAGCGATTGTTGCGTTCGTAAATACTTCTCGCTTTTTGTTGGCGACGGAGGCTTATTCGCTCCGTGGCCGCCTGCTTCTTTAGCCAATGAAGATGATACCTCTTCTGGAATCGCTTCATAACTTGTACGATAAGGAGAAGTTATTCCGCTACTGCCCTTACCAGAACTTGAGCCTTTGTTGCCGGGCATGACCGTATTTCGATCTTTCTCTCGTTTGTCTTTCTCCTTGGACTCTTCACCTTTTGAGACTTGAGCTTGGATTTCCACCGGTTTTGCCAGGCTAATACTTAAACAATCTTCCTCGTCGTCCTCCTCAATCTGATTCTGATGTGTCATGAAGGGACTTCTCCACGAGTCGGACATTTCCGGGGATGAATTCGATCTCCTGACTAAATGCCGTCCCGACGGGCTCGTTTCGGGACTTCCTGGGCTCCACGTTTCCGTTGGAGAATTTGGTTCACTCGGCGAGTTTCTCGAGGAGTTTGGACTAGTTGGGAATCCTGGCGATTCTAGAAACATAAACAATATTCTTACCAGCATGCCAAAAATAAAAATTGTCCGTTGGAATGTAGAGTGGATAGCTACCTTGATATGAAGAATTCTCCCTTTCCGATGCCCCAATACCCGAAGACTTCTGCCTTGATGGCGAAGCATTCGCTGAGCTCGTCGTGCTTGACAAAGGCGGAGTGTGGCCAATTGACTGGCTTGTGTTGCACTGAGCTTCAGGTCCGGCTTGGGAGGAATGACTCAGAAACACGTCCGATAACTCGCGGAACAGAATATCAGACCCAGAAAAGTTGCCAACTCGGTTTTGTATTCTCATCATCCAAGAAGTGTTTCCGGTAGGCCTCCTGACGTGAATCCTTGAACGACAAAGAGACGTGAAATTTCATTTGCTCGAGGAACCACAATACAAAGACACGTAGGTTTTTTGGACTGTTTCATTGTAAGCAAGAGAACATTTAAGAACTCGATCCTGCTATTTTCAAAAAAGAGAGTGAAGAAGCAGACATGCAATGAGAATTGTTTGATTATCCGTAAGCTACTCAGTTCTTAAATCTTTCCAGTTATGTTCTTGTCACTATCTCCTAATAAATGTGTTTAAATAAAAAGTAAGTAAGGAAGCATGAAGTACTCACTCGGCCCATCCTTGACACCAACATGTGCAAAGCATGTGTTCATTCTGCAAGAAACGCGCAATGATTAGCGTCGAATGCCGAAAGAGCATTTCAAATAAATAAAAGAATTGACTGGCTTGCCTTTGATTTAGAACTCCAGTCACCCGGCCCAAAACTTACGACCCCATCCACATGATCAGCCACGCCATTAAACTTTTTCGAATTTTGCAATTTATTTTCCAAATGTAAGTCGTCTTTAGTTTTTGAGTCTACGCTTGGATTTCCTTCCGATTTCTGCCCTTCATTTTGCTGACCTGTGTATTCAGACCGATGACGTCGTCTTCCATACGAATCGCTGCGGGCCAGTCCTTCGCCATCCTCCTCCGATGCGTTTGATAAGACGGGACTAGGTTTTCGACACAGCAGCCAGCACTTATCACACAGGCCGTCTCTTAATTCCCTTTGAGTGCATCCGCTAGTAGTGATTGTAATAATTTTATTGTCCATTATCCATGTTTGTGAATGCCCATTCTTAAGAAGAAACGTGGTCGAAGGAAATCTTGTTGGAAGTGCGGAACAGTCTGCGAATGCGTATCTGGCCATCAGATCAACGCATGTCTCTGTAAGCTCTTGGTGAAATGTCATGTTGGCTTTGTTCATCGGCTTGATGTCTGTCAGTTGAGTTTTTGAAGATCCCTGGCCAGGGTTAATGGAGGACTGGCGCTGGGCGTTTGAATGCCCTGAAACTGCCCGTTCTCGAGGCTTCTTGGATTGATCATTCAAACTTGAACTTCGAACGCGGCTCGACGAATCTTCGTTCTGAGATTCCAACGCGCTTCGACGAGTTTCCTCTTCAAAGGGTGCCCACACATTAGCTTCAAGTCCTTTAATGATGTAGCTTACAAATCCACGTCTAAAAAATATAGCCAAAAATGAAACTTGTACACCCACAAGGACTTGAAATTCTGTGAACTCTCACCTGAATGACAGTCTACATTTTAAGAACCACATTGCAATGACATGGTGTGCCAAAGAAACAGTGTAATGGTTGAACTTGAAAGGGTTCGTGTAAGGAAATGTAATCGCAAATATGGACATGTACCTAGAAAATAATTCAGAAGTAAAGAATTTTCTCTAAAATAATAACACTAAAAATCCCATGCATGCTAAACTTACTGATCCTGAACGAAAGAGGCAAAGACTCTTGGCAGGTGAATGAGTGTAGACAGAAACTCGAGAACAGGAATGGCGATGTTAACCTTTGGTGAGATCTTTGAAAGAGCGAGGAGAACCTCTGGCAGAAGTTTGTGCATCGTGTCTTTCATTTCAAGGGAGCACGTCGACAAGGACAAAATACAAACACGAGAGCTCTTCGAAACCAAGCCCATCTCCAGGCATTTGACAATCTTCACTTGCACTGCGCTTTCGAGGTGTGAGTGATATGAAACCAAGGCGGTCAGGATTGGATACAGAAAGCATTGAAAGTCTGATCGAAGAAAGGTTTGTGGAGTATTTCGAAGGGACTCCGGAAATCCAACCGTCTTGTCCATCATCTACATTAAAAACAGAGTTGGCTCATGCCTTTTTTTCACAGCAGCAAGTTCAATGTTTTACCATGGCGCATAACGCAGTGGCCAGATGATCGATGTCATTTCCATGTTTCGACAGAATCAACGCTTTATTCTCCAATACGTACGGAATTTGCTTCAAAATGAGTTCCAGCACTTTCCAATCTGGCAAGAAACAGTAAATTACAGTTCAGTCTGTTTAGCAAAAGCGGAGTTTGGCTTTTATTTCTTTCGTGCAAGCTCACCTTTTTCTTTCTTTAGGCTTCCCACCACCAGCTTGCATGCAAGCGAGAAGGATACATAGGTTACATGAGGAGTTGAGCTTCCACTACCGCCGGAGCCAGCTTGCTGCGGGGATGAACTGGATTGTGCTCCGGGTGACGTTGAAATTCCGGCAGTCAACTCGCTGTCCAGGTCACCGTCTGAATAGTTTACGGCGATGTACGGACTGTACGCGGAAACTCGTCCAGTTGGAGTGTCAGGGAATCCAAGATGGTACATTGAGTTAGCTCGTATTTTGAAGAAGCAGTCAAATATCTAAGGAAAATGGAAGTTGATGTCAGAATATTATCAAGGCGTGTTAGTGTGAAATCTTGCACGTCAATTACAATGTATCTGATATGTTGGCAATGATCCAGCAAAGACGTCTTTTTGTAGTGGCTTTCCAAATGCTTGACAATTATCTTGTACGCTTGGATAGCGATCGAAGACGGCAGGTAGTAAATTTTCTTCTGAAATATTTTGACCAAACCTTGAACTGCAGTGAAAACATCGACTACTTCGTTTTCCGTGTAAATGTGAACAATGTCACGATCTCCAGTGGCAAACTCAAAGGGTCTCGACACGACCTAGCAAAGAGAGCAATCATTTAAGTGTTATTCCATTCCAGATACAAGTAATGTTAGAGGTTTAATCACTCACTCTTTCAAGAATGTGTAGCAGATCATGACACTTCTTGGAAGATGACACCAAGACAAAGTCTACAATAAATTGTGTACCGAGTTGCCTGACTTTTACGTCAGTTTCAGTCTCCAACGATTTCAGGTAAGGAAGTATAACTTTATCGATCAAGTCTTCTTCATCACGGTTCGACAAGCAGACGCTGGCTATGTGGGTGAGCGCCTTTATTTTGATTGCAGCTCTCGCTTCTTGGCGATAGTACCTCTCCGTGAAATTAATCAGGTTGTTGAACCAGTAAGGCCGTGACGAGTGAAGCAACTGGGCCACTTTATACTGGAATAGCTTGCCGACAGAATTCTCCTGCGATGAAGACAAAGCATAAAAGCATGTCACTTTTCACTTTTCATGACAAACGGGGCAGCAAAATTGTGAGCTTTTCTGCTTACATGCCGCATCGAACAGCAAGATTCCAGCACAGTAAAGAATTTCTCTTGAGAGCCACAGAAACTCGGTGTGTCCACGACTGCTTCGATGCAGTCCATCGTATCGTTTACGGCCACAACAATTTTTCGCGACTGTGAAGAAGAATTGTCGGAAGTCTTTCCCTCTGACGTTTTTGTACTTTCGGTTACTTTCATCACAATATCTAAAATTAAATCCCAGGCCATTAATTGCAGAGTGTCGCCACGATTCTTCACCAGGTCCTGCACTCTCGAAATAACTTCGTAGGTCACGTAGAAATGATTCTTCTCCAGGGCCTGTATAGAATTTTGCGTTATTATAACTTGTGACAAAACTGTAACTGAATCCTTAATTTTAATTTCTTTCGTCACCTGAAGAAACGAAGATAGAACGGAGGTTGGTTGATAATTCAGCGACCGCACCATCCGATTACCCCAAAGTGCCGCTCCCCTGTATATCAAAGAGGCGAATCAGAAACTGCATAGACTGCACTGACTTAAATATCAGATGTACACTTACACGAAGAAAATCGACCCACGAACTACAGCCACATCCTCTGCCAGATTCTCCATAAATTGGCACATTGTAAGGAGACCCGAATGTCCAAAGTGTGTTCCCAGTAAATCTCGCATAATTTTCCAGCTGATTTGATCTAAAGCTTCTACATTGATGAAACGACACAACGTAGCTAAGAATGTTGGCAGACATCCGGGCGGTAGACTTGAATAGCAAATGACGGCGGAGAGAACATTTAGACATTCACGAACGTCTTCCTTCGCTGTACACGAGCAACTGATGACACAAACATTCCTAAGTACAAAAACACATGAAGTTAAGCCTTAATATTCAAAGTGCATTATTTTGTCTTGTAAAACTACCAACTTACTCTACAATTCTGCTCAACACTTCGGGATCGATGAAGCTTTGATTAAACTTAATAACATTGCCGGTGAAGCTCATAAATGCATTCACATTGGTAAGTGACGTGACAGGATTGGAGGTCCATTGGACCAAGAAGCCTCCGATTCTGTCGTCGAAATAAGCAATGTCACGCCCATTCTCCGTTAATGCCTTAAGAAATCCAAATCTTTGGATTGTGTCTTCAGCGACTTCGTGAGATTGAATAAAGCTAAAGAATTTGACACGAATCAATCCATTCTTCTCAGTCTGCTGCTGACAAATCAGTGCGAATAAACCAAGGACAAGGTGTCTGGTTTCTTTAGGCGCTTGAGGCTGTAAGAGATCTGAGAGAAGTGTCCACAACTTCTCGATGGTGAACTGAAATTATCAAATGGCGTGGCCCAATTATTGTATTGCCTACTGCAGAATTTTTATGAAAGATCTGGCAAATCGGGCTTACGTTTTCTAATTTGCGACCTCGGATAGTATCGGTAAATTCTTTTATGGCTTTGATTCTGGTTGCGGGGGAGGATTCCTTTTGCAGTTCGACAATAAGGTCGTCAGTCAAGAAGATTGATTGCTCAAAAGATCTCGATCGTGTTACACCAGCTGCAATTCGAATTCAATACATTGACATTAGGCTTTGTCTGGTCATTGGGATACCTGAGGTCCCCCAGACAACTACAACTCAGCGCTTTAACTTTGTGTTGGGCCAACTTACCAGTCTTATTAATTCGAAAGTATTGTTTTAGTTTCTCCGCAATGCTCTTCTCCCTCTCAGGTATTCTTGACATGATCTGTTTGTTCTGCACCACCTTTTCTAGATACTTTGTGTCGCTCAGGCCGTCAACCAGGGCCCAGTAATGTTAATCTTGGTACACATTATTGTAGTCCATTGCGACCATCGAGCCATGTGATTCGGGTTATACAATGGTCTTGTAAGTTGTAGAAAAATAAGCTTAAGCACCTTCTTGACTATCCGCCTCCTAATTACTTCAAAATTTGAGCACAAAATTTTCCAGCTGATACAGCATGATGGCTTCTGAAGAATTTTGCATTGATTAAAAGCGTTGCATTAAAAACAGATGATCGATTTCGTCATCCTCCTTTTTCGCTTTGCCCTCTCGTTGTAATAACACAAATGGCAAATCACTACTGCTTATTAGCAAGCCACTAATCACACTAACGCCGATAGGTCGGGAGGTACTAAACAACTAATTACTAACGTAAACACTTGCTATTCTATTTTTATCGATGGAGTCTTGGTTCTTGGAGTCCGAGTTCGAGACCAAGTCGTAGTCCGTGCGGTGGTGGTCGTGGTCGTAGCAGCAAAGTATAGTGTAAAAGTGAAGTGTTGACTTGTTTTTGTTTTGAGCCACGATCACGAAAAAGGAAAAACATGAACATGAGCCAGAGATGAGAGATCCTAACCAGTTATGAAACTGTTACAAGCAAAAGTGAATCAGCATTGTACATCAAGCTCGTCAGAAACGTGGTGGCCGTGGCCGGTCTTGCCTGTCTGCCTTGCCAGTTGCCAACCAAGCCAAACCATTGCCGTTCTTGTCTTCCGAGACCGCTGACTGCTGGGTGGTGTGATCTGTGGAATTCTTCCTATTTTATGTACACAGGTAACGAAGATGCATGCGATGCGAGTTCAAGTGTGACAAAGACCATGACCATGCAAGCCTGAAGCACATTCTTGTTCTACCAGAATTTCAGGGTTAAACCCGAACTTGGAGCGTTCGTGATCGATCTTCAGATTTTTCGTTAACGATAGGTTTATTATCATTGCACAATCATGCAGTAATTGTTACCACTGATTAACACTGTCGTTTACAGTTTACAATACGCTGTACGCATTTCATTGTGCATGGCAATCACTAATCACTGATAACGATCACCATCCCAAGCACGTGTAATCCCCACGTTCTTGTGGTGCAGATGGTGCAGCACCAGCACCACTGTCAGGCGGATGTGGCGTGATTGCTGGCATCTTTCTTGATGAGGGCGACGAACAGTGTTCAAGTGTCCACCAGAGGAACAACGTGCAGAGACCGCCAAGCACGTACAGTCCATACAGCAGCCAGGTGATCCACTCGATGCTTACTTCAAACATATCGGTCGAACTTGCCACCTGCTCTTGAACCTGCGTCAGTCTCCTTCGTAGTTCACCGCCCTGGGTGTGAAATAGCTCGTAGTCGCTTGGAGCTGGTTCCGGTGTGGGCGCTGGCGGCGGCGGGCGTGTACGCGGAGGAATGGGAGGCGGTTCAGCTACTGGAGGAGGTGGTGGAGGAAGTTCTGAAGGTGGCGGTAGCGTGATTCTTGTGTGCATCTGATGCTCTTCAATATAAGTGCCACGCACATCAGCAATTTCCTGAAAGAAGTTAGGTTGAGTCATTAAACTACGTGAAAACCATCTGTCTGAGATGATTTTGGCTCGGATTACCTTCCAAAGGCTGCTCAGTCGCGGAAAATCGTTCCTGGAAATTCTCGCCGCGGTGCGTCCCACATCACCAGAATCCGATTCTGAACTGGAGAACGCGCCGCGATACTGAAGTGGAAGCACCATAGCCAGAACCAGGAAACTTTCGTTCTTTACGCTCTCCATCGTGTAGCCTGCCAGAACTTTGATTGTGACTCGAGCTATGGTGTTGCCGCCTATGATTCCGATCGTTGGACCCACGTGGAATTTCGTGGTGCTTGTGGTCTTCACTTTAAAAATGATAAATTCGGCGTCTCTCGATACGTTTGCAATTCCGAAGATTCCGTAAATCTGAGGCGAACCGGGGTCTGTATGAAAAAGCACAGACTGGTCCACGACGACCAGCTGACTTCGGCCTTCTGTAAAATAAACACACGACGATGGCTCTCAAGATGGTCTGAACGCATTTTTAAAATGTTGACTGCTTTACCGAATGCCACATCTTGCCCCACGCCCTCAGAAATTGAATTGTTTCGCATTGTTGACTGCTGCACGGGAGGAGGCGATGATGGCTGTGGGCTGGTTTGGACTGTCGTGGTCTGCTGTAGTCGAGATCGTCGTGGCCAGTCGTCATCAGTGCTCCCGATTTCCACTTCGTGAACGTCGCGCTGTCTAGTTCGGTCTTAAGAAAGTGGAACATTGAAAAATGGGATTATATTACATCAGATTGGATCCGTGGACTTGTAAATCGTTAATCAAAGAAAATGGCAATGGACAAGCATTTCACAATTTCAAATAGAATGTTCTATTCGTTCACCTTGTTCATCTAGACGCACTATCGTCGGCATCTTGCAGCTGTTTCATTGGTTTGATTACTGATTACGCTCCGGGTTGGTTAGTCGATTTACTGCTGAATTTGGGAAGGATACGACATTTGGTAACAAAGTCGTCGATAAATTAAACATTGACTTTCGGAAGTCGCTACCTGGCGAGCAACTCTACTGGACATGAGAAACCTGGAATAAATCTGATGACTATTATTCAGCTTGCGTCAAAAAGTTTCCAGCTTTCTGATTCTACAGAAACAAATCAGGTCTGCGTGCTGGAAAGCAAATGGAGCTCTATTTTACTAACTACTTATTCCGGTATCGAAAAAGCAAAAAATGTGGGTCCAATTGAATTTAATATGGACTGGGCAGTTTCAATTGTATCATGTGGTACATTTTTATTCAGAAATCAGTAGTACACAACAATCAGCATCAGAAAGTAGAAACATACTTCAATACTTAATCCAAATTGTATTGCGGCTCCGCTTTGTACTTGTACACCGAGTCTACGTTAAGGTGAGGCTGGCGCTGGCGCCTCACCATCGTTTTTTGGCATCGGCGCGTGTGCTGAAGTCGATGGATCATCTTGTTGTTGGCCTGCAATTAACGGTTGAAACATGTGGAGAGGAAACAACTTCGTTGCAACCCAGCACAATAAAATTCCAGCGATGGCAATGCCAATTATTTGAAGAAAGGAAGCTTGCTGGACTCGCCGGCGTCGTTGTCCCAGCTCACGGCCTAGACTTGGATTTGAATCTTCTACGACAGGGTGAATTTGGACAAGTACCTTGTGTCGCTCGACATAGGTGCCTGGGATTCTAACAAGCTCCTGGAATAAATCAGATAAGTGTGAACGTTCCCGTTGCAATTTTTCATCGAAGGTCGGAATTTCACGGGGTTCTTTACATTCCATAAAGCAAGAAGTTCGTCTGTGCTCTTCAGTTTTTCTGTTAAAGTGCCAATCATCCTGTCTTGGCTAAAGTTATCACCAGCTTCCGATGCCAAGATTTTGTGATCCGGCGGTATAACCAGTGCCTGAACTTGAAATTTGTATTTCTCGATTTCTTTGGCTGTTTCTTCTTCCAGTGTTCTGATTTGGATGCAAGCGTACTGGCGACTGCGTAGGATTCCACTATTAGGCCGAACAAGAAATTTTCTCGGACCGGTGGTCATAATCTGATCGTGCGAGAGAAATTCGTTGAATCACAATCCATTTTAAGCTTGAAAGGATTATTTTATCGTAATAGAAGAAGGCATACCTTGTAGAGAATAATGTCCGTCTCCTTAATTCGTGACATGCGCGTTCTTCCATCTTCAAGATCAGTTGTTTCAATATTCAAGTATCCAGATCCATAAATGCGTGTCGTGTTTGGCTCCGTCTGGAATTGAACTGCCGAGTCGACTTTGAGCAGCTTTGCTTTGACTTCAAGTGGGGATTATTCACCATTAGCTTAAACTCAATCAAACGTAAGACCTGATGACTGGTGTGCTCTTTACCTTCCTCATTTCGTTTAGGAGCTGGTGATTCACCTTCAGCCTTCATGCGAGACGTGACCCGACTATCCCATCCTGGCTTCACGGATGCATCGTAACACACATAGCCAGTTTCTTGACTAGTCTCCATTTCGCTTGCAACTTGGGAATCTGGAACAAAAGTAAAAGGCAAGGCAGAGCCAAAAATTGTTATTTCGCCTGTGTCTTTCACAATTAAATATGTACAATTACATGCGTTTCGCAATTGGTCGTATCTATTTTCTCTTGCCGCCCGCCTGGTGAATAATTTACGGCATCAAATTGTGAAATCCACTAAATCCATCCACCATTATGCGATTCCAAGCGAGTGACGAATTTGTTAAGTTAACTTAGTAACAGTATTAACAACGCAAACCGGACGGGACCACTGAATTGACTGCAAAAAATGCGAACTGGACGAGACCGATGAAACCGTTGAACATTTGCGTATTGTCTTGAACGTTGTCAGTTCTCGTCGTAAAGAAATGCTTTCAAATCTGCATCCGATGCCGTTTAAAACATGTGAATTTTGTTCCCAAACAGAGTACACTTGATTCAGTTGTGTGGTCGTTTGCGGGGATAGGCAATCGACGTAGTATTTAATTGGTTCAACTACTAATTTTTTTAAAATTCATCTCCATCTGCCTCGTCTTCTTCCTATTCCTCCTCCTCGTCCTCATCCTCTTCATCGGAAGATGAAGACGCTTTCTTCGATTTAGCTGCGCCCGCCTTGGGAAAAACCCTGTCATACACCGAAATGATGGCTGCACAATCGACCGGAGACTGGGACGTTCCTTTCGGGAAGTATTTGAAGAACGTCTCCGTCAGCACTCGATCCTTGTAGAGATCGCACGACTTGATGAATTTCTTGAACTCGTCCTGTGTCATCGTGTCAGGTTCCGTACGGAGCTCGTCAATCAGCATACTGTGCCGTGCAAAAAGTATTCCATCACAATTGGCTTGAGCGGATCAGCATTCAGGCTTGTGACTTACTCGAGAGGAGTTGCGAAATTCTCACAGACGATCTTGGCCCTTTTTATGGTCACTTCTTGCCCGTCAACTGGCTGAATTTTTGCTACACCGTACGGGTTGCCAGCGTGCAAAATCTGTAGCTCGGGCTTAACCTTCCACACTTTGCGTTTGGATTTAAGGAATTTGCGCCCCACACACATGCCCATCGACATGTCCAGCGCTTCGAGGGATTCGGTGCTCTTTGGTGCGGTGAGTGGAAGAATCATTTGACTCGCGGCCTTCTGCCTCCATAAGTTCGGACCAGCCACAAAGTGCTTGAGTGGGCTTTGCGTGGATGCAAGGGCCTTGCCAATTCCTGGGCAGGCTTGGCCTTCAATTCTGTGGAAGTTATCGTCAATGTGTCAATCACGGCTGAAAGAGCAATCTTTATTACACGAATTCACATACCTGTTGTATGCGATGCTCATAAATTCCAGGTTCTTATTCTTTTCGAGGACTTGAATGATTCCCTTTGCATTATTCAGCGAATTACCAGCAACATTGAAGAATTTTATATTTGGATGCTTTGAAATTGCTTGGAGGAATGGTCCCGCTTCTGTAATGTGAACGCAATTAAATGAGCCGAGTAGCATATTCATACTCTTCAGTGACTTACGTTGTCCTCCCTTGATTCGATTCCAGCCGAGGTCAAGCAGTGCAATCGTTTTGTTCGGGGCGTCGGTATTCTCTTTCACGGCTGCCCCCGCATTTGGTTCTGCGTTTGGTTCTTTCTTTACTACTTTCTTCTTTTTACTCTTCACAAACCCTTTCGAGAGCTGCCAGAGACCCACATCGGTGATCACATTCCGCTGGAGGAAGAGTTCACGAACTGTGATGTTCTCGTACAGGAATTCGGCAATGTAAGGCATTTCTGCGTCCGTCAACTCGTTCTGTGAGGATTCAGACAGTTTTAGAAGCTGTGAATAAAGACAGCGATTAATTTACCAGTGACATGTCGATTGACTCGAGAACTGTGTTTATTTTAATGGCATCACATATTTTCTTCATTGCTGGCTGAATCCTTCCAGTGCAACAAATTAGGAATGTATATTAGGATTTATTAATCAACTGCAAAAGTCAACTTACAGCATGCTGCCAATGTCAAGATGCGTGATTCGCGTGTTGGTCTCGATCATTTCGGCGATTGCTTCTCCGCCAGCCTGGCCCGCAAAGTTACCAGAGAGCAGAAGTGTGTCGACGTACTGGTTGTCGGCCATGATTTTGCAGATGGCCACAATGTCATTTGCACCAAGCCCATAATTCTAGGAAGCAAGCAAGCCGTGTCATTTTGTTAAACTTAATCTTGGGTGCTTCAACTTGAATGTTTGAAGCACAGTCAGGTTTTAGTTGCTTTTCTTTTCTTACTCTCAAGTCCATGACTTCGCCATGCAAACGCTCCAAGAAAGGTTTCAGCAGCTGGACCCCGAGTTCCTCGCACTGCTTTTTGTACCGATGTTTCTCCGCTTTACGGCCTCGGTCCTTTTTCTCCGGTGGTTTCTCTAAAAGTCAAGATCATTGACAATTCCCACTAATACAACTAATTATCAATGAACCACCGGCCCCAATAAGACTAACCTTCAGGAATCAGCGCGATTTCAAGCCCTGGGTCTTTCAAATGAATGAACGAATGCTTATCAATCAAGTAACGGCGCTCTTCTCGGTCCGCAGATTCTTCGGACGACTTATCGCTGGATTTATTTGCGTCGCTCACGACTGTGAGCTCGGACATGATCGATTCGTCGGAGGAGACTTCGCTCTCTTCTTGGAGGTGGTGCAAACCGCACGAGTGGCGGATGTGATGGTGTTTTCCATTCGCAGGCGGCCCTCCTTCGCCTTCTCCAGTGTACTCGAACCCATACTTGCCCTCTTCGGCTTCCTTTTCTTGAAGTAAACCTTCAGATTCGTATTCGCCTCCACTTTTCGCTTTTGGTGGTGGTGGCCTAGAAAATTTTCGGGCATGGTGATCGTGGCTTTGGCTCTCCCGCTCTTTGCAGCTGTATGTAGTGACATTGGATCTATCTGACTTGATACTAAGAGAGTTTAAGCTCGGCGTTGTCGGTGGTTCATGTTCGGGCTTCTGCGTCGACTTGAACGACTTTGACAGTCTTTCCTTCGCGGTTGACTTGCGCATTGCTGAAGCCGTAGCCGAAGCTGAAGGCACTACCACCGGCTGCGGTAAAGTTGGTTTTGTTGTCGCTGGAGGCGACGCGACTGCGGCTGGCGTTGGCACATTTGAGGGCTTGGCCTCTGATTTCGCTGATTTCACGCTTTGGCCGCTGACGGAAATACCAGGCGGCTGAGCCGAAGGCTCCGATTGCTAGAATTACAGAGCTTGTATTACTTGTACGCTGCTACCAGGTTCTTTTCCACGCAGGTGTCTTACCTTTTTAGAGGGTCTCGGAGGAGGTGAAGGCATTGCAGCTCAATTGCGAGCAGTTAAGTGAATATGCAGTGATTTCAGAATTGAGACTGGAGAAATCCTCAGCAAAAGTATCGACTTTGGACTCTCAATGCATTGCCTTGTATTATTGCATAGAATGGAGTAAGGCTGGAGATCCACTGCAGGACCAGCCTGAGAGGCAGCAACTTCCTGATACGAACCCCAACGCAGAGTTACTCGGAGCTGGAAATGTAACAATAGAAACAATGCATGCTGGAATGACGATGACAACGCCTAAAGTCCGTTAAGTCTGGAGGCTTGAAACCGAATTTGGACTTTGCTGGAGGAATTGTGATGGATTTCGCCGATCGACCGAACTCGCGTGCGTTTTCTACCTATTCTGAACGTCAGTTTTTCAAGCCGTTTCCTAATTCTTGAGACATTCATCTTACCGAACTTCTCACCATAAAGTTCAGTGTTGGTTGGAGTGAGGAATCCGGCTGCAAAATGCAAACGACAAAACTCGAACTCAAGACAATGGCGAATGACACGCTGTTTTGTATTAAAATTTTCATTTTAACCAAAATCCATAGAATCATCATTATCATTAACACACTTCTCGGCCCAGCACTGCACTGTACTGCACTGAGTTGCATTCATTGCTCCGCATGCGAGTAATTATCTACACATCCTTAAACTTGGCAGCAATTAACCTACTAAGCACTAAGCAGCACGGCAGAATGGCAGAATTCGAGTGCTCTGCTCGTACTTTGCGAGCGAGGCAGAGACTGAAGCGTCAAGCGAGTTGTATTTTTAGCCTGTCATTGTTGTGGTCTACATTCACCATCCACGAATCACAGCCGGCTGAGGGCCGAGTGCCTTGATTTATGCATTTGGATCGAAGCGCTGCAATTAATTTCACATGCGACAAAACAAAGTTTGAAAAGTAAACAAATCGGGTTGAATTTTCGCCGAAATGAAGGCTCCTGCAATTTTGGAGTGAGAAAACGACTCAATTTACTTAATTAGACGAGCTGGGCCATGGTCAGGGCCATTTAACATTGATTTTACATGCAAAAGTCAAGTCAGTGACACCGACCACCAGATGTTCAGGCTGACAGGAAGGCTGAGCTGAGTGCTGAGGGTTATAAAAGAGCTGCCGACAAACTAAAACAAATTCAAAGGCCAGTAAACCCCTCGACGTAGTTACAGCGTTGTAGTCGTTTCGGTTGCAGGAGTCGGAAACCAAAAGTCCTGTGCCTGAGCCCGAATCCGTGCCCGTGCCCGTTTTGTGTGGTGAGAATGTAAACATCGCCTCTCACGTCGTCGTCGCGTCTGTTAACCTCTTTTTCATAATAAACTGCTCACTCGCACTCCATTTTTAGTGCAGTGCACATCTGCACTTCATTATTTTCCGAAGAACACTCAACGACTCAAAAGACGACTCGCACGAATCTATGTTGTAAAAGGGCGAAAGAGGGTAAAAACTATAAACAGTAAAAGGAGATTAACGCCGGGCCGAGTGCAGCAAGTCAAAAGTACAAGTGCATCTTTAACACAGTCGCAGTCGAAGTCGCACTCACCGGCCGACATCGTCCAAGTGTCATTTTTATGGTAAGTCTTTATTTCTGGGTTTCATTATCATTGTCATTGTCATTATCAGCGTCAGCCGGCTTGGCAGCTAATCAACCACTTTAATATCAGGTTTCGATTTTCGTGACGTTGAATAGCACACGGTAGCAAAGCAAAAGTAATCTTTTGAATCTTCAACAATGCAAAGCCAAGAATTGCAAGAACAGGGAGATAAAGATTCTTCTCACAGCAGCAGCAGCTGCATAACCCTTTTACTTTATTCAATTCAAGAAAATTTGGCAAACTCACGATTTTATCATCATCATAACCTCAATAAAAATCTTACAACGTTCACAGTTTTTGTGAGACACGTATTCTCTCATCTCACCTGCTGCTGCTGCAATTGCATAGGAATATTTACGTGGTCTCATTGTTGAAGTTGATACATTGTTGTGAGTGTGGAGCGTTGGTCGAGCTCATCTGCACTTGTACTTAATCCCAGTCATCTCAGTCTCAGCATTACGTTATCTGTGTCTGTGGCAAGAGGCGCAAGGTTAAGTTAAGATCTTGTTTCATTCTTTTTTCAGTACGTCGAAGTCGAAACGCAGAGTTGAAGCTGATAGTGAGTGTTTTTTCATCGTGGAGTCAAGAGTGAAGATTCTTCTTTTGTCTTTCGTTCATTATCTTCAAGAAGTAAAAAGGCACAGTTGAAACAATAACAAGCACACGCGAACGAGCGAGCGTTTTTTGATTGACCAACATAACACCGACTTGACAGAGTTACTTGGCTTTAAACTGTCTTGAGTCTTGCATGATTTTAAAGACCATTGTGCCGTGTAGTAATAGTAATATGGTAATTATTGTATTGTTGAATCATCACCGACTTTCGACGTTCGACAACTCGCAAATCCACTTGATCTTCTGAATTCTGCTCGAAATTGGGATTAGTATTGCAAGCACATGCTGTAATGGTCTAATTTGCGGCTACTGCTCTTGTTTGTGGTTTACTGGCAATTACAGGTCGGTCGGTCTTCTTTTTCTCGTGCTTCTGCTTCACGACTTCACGCGTTGTGCGTAGCGCCAGCGTACGTGTTTCGAGATCTGTGAATCAGTGCCGAAATTGTTAGTCGTCAACATGACTCAGTCCAGTGATGATCAGAAGAATCGTCGTGACGCAGTGCAAAAGCTTCAAACCAGCAGTGTCGAGATTGCAATCGAAATCCCGTCCCTGTGCCCGTCCAACGATCGTCCAGAGAAAGATGAGGGCAGAAATACAAACGACGGAGGCATACGAGAATCTCTGATACAAAACCCGAGCTCGAGCCGCAAGCGTCAGGCTTCAAGCTTCCTGAAGCGTTTCCTCCTCACACTTTTACTACTAAACTTGGTTCCTAATTCGACTGTGAATGCTCTAGCATTAAATATCAATTCACCTGTGGAAGCGAGAAATGAAGCACCACACTCACAGGCAGCTTTGCACCAGTTTTACTTCAGAAACGCAAATACGAACACGAATGCCACGCAGAAAGAGCAACCAGTCGTAATTAGTTCGAGTAGTGATAATAGCAATAGCAATAATAATAGTGATAGTCAAGTGGATGTTGATGCGGAGCCGAAAAGCAATTTCAGTCACGCCAAAACCAATGCCAGCGCCAACGTCAACGCTAGCCCATTTAGTAATGTTAACAGTGCTGAAAATACGATTCCGCACGAACACGACGAAAAACATGCCGGTGTCAAGAAAGAAGCGCAGCGGCAGCCTCAACTGAGCAATTCTTCAAGCTCGGCGTTGGCTTGGAACGGAAATCGGACAGGCGTGAGTGACGGCTCGGGCTCGAAGCCCGTGTGCGAGAAAAATGGAACTTCAGGGTATCAGCACAGCGTCGAAGACATTTTGAGGCAAATATTCGGAGGTAAGCAATAGTAGCAACGACGTTGTTACATTTGTAGAATTGAAATGGAAGTAAGTAGGAAATGATAGCCCTCATCGTATTTGTAGTCGGTAGCAGAGTCACGATTCATGATCAAAGCATTTGCGGCTGCAGCTAATAATTTAATTTTTGCACGCAGCAGACGGTCTCGACGAAGACGAAAATGATGAAGAGGAAGACGACGCAGAATTCATGAATGAACACTACCATGATCGTGACGATCGCTACGAATTTGAGCGGAGTACATTTAATGGGACCACCGCCGTCGTGCATCATGCACGGTACACACGCGATATTGATTCCCGACGTGGGCCACTGCAAGTTGACGACGCGGACGATGAGTCGGCGCAATCTTCAGCGGAAGAGGAAGAAGAAGAGGCCCAGCTTCGACCTCAGCCTCAGCCACGTCCTCCGGCACCGAAACCAAAAAAAACTCCGCTCGCGCAGGGCAATGGAAATGGCAATAAGAATCGAATGAATCCACCGAAAAACCAGCAGCAGCAGAAACAACAAGTACGCCAGCCTAATCAGAGCAAAAGAAAGCAGCAGGCACAGAAGAAGCCTCCAAAGCCGCCTGTGAACCCAGCTGAGAAGAGGGCGGAAATGCTGGCCAAATACAACGCGTACGTGGACGCTGTTTTCAGCCGCATGAACGTCCTCGTCAAAAAGAAGCGCATGGATCCACTTCGAGTGAATTTGTATGCTGGGCCTAGCAAACCTGCAGGAGGCGGCAATGGGAATGGTGGCTCGAGTTCAGGCAACGGTGGTGGCGGTAGCGCTGGCGCTGGCGGCGTGGCGAAGAAGAATGGAAAGAGAAAAGCTTCCCTGGCGGCAAAGAACAAGAATAAGAGCAGTCGCATGGAAGACGACGACGAAAGCAATTCAGATGATCATGATGAATTCGGCGTCGGTGTCGGTGTCAGTCCCTCTGAGGAGGATGACGACGAGTCATCCGGAGCGTCTTCTGCCGACGAGGAAAGGGCCTTCCGCGGTTCTTCAGCGATGCATGACGTGCACTTGGATTCTAACGTATTTGGACGGAGCATCAGGTAATTAACTAATTCACTGTCCGTGTGTGTGCCAGAATGTTGTTCACGCCTTACTATTTCTTGCACTTTTTTCAGATCCCTGCTGGCCAACATTTCCCAGTATTCGCACGCCGTGCTTTCAAATCCGAGTCTAAGCTCCGAACAGCGCTTCGGGGACGACGCAGGCGCAGACAGTCACGGCGAGCTGGAAGCTGAGACGGTGGAGGAGGGACGCGGAAATGTCAACGGGAAAGCACCAGGAAATAAGAAGAATATCAAGAATCGCAATGGCGGCGTGAAAAACCAAAGCTCTGACTCCAACATATCCGAAAAATTCTTACACAAGCACAGGAACAAGAACAAATTCAACAAAAACAAAAATAAGAATAGGAACGCACCGCGCCCAACTCGAGGAATTCTCCACGGACTATCGTCACTCCGCCGAGACGGAAACGTGCAGGTCGTTAAAGATGGACCGAAAGCGAGGATTGTGCGGGCAAAGTTTCTGCTTGGGCCTGTCGCACTTGAAATCCTGCCAAAGGTATTGATAAAAGCCATGAGAGATTTACTTGGTCAGAGGTTCGAGCTAAGGAGTACTTGTTACTGTGCTATTGCAGAAGGGAAAGCCAAATCGTGGACAAAGTCGTGAAAACAATGAAAATAACGTGAATGCCAGCACCAGCCGCCAAAATCCGAGTCCAGCGGGCAGCGCACCGGCTGACACTTCATCAGGCGATGGCGGCAAAGCAAATTCAGGTGAAGGTGCCGACAGCAGTTCCACAGATGGGACGAGCACAGCAACAGCGCCGGCTGCAACTGCGACCGCTCCACAGCTGCGAGGGATCCTCGAAATCCGGCTCGCACCGAACCGCCCGACAAGAATCAGGAAATTGCGCGTCTTCCCACCAGGCAATGTTCAAGTCGAAGGTGATAAAGCGACCACAAACGCCGGAGGCTCGGCAAGCAAAACTGGAAGCGGATACCGCAAAGTGACTCCACAGGCGACTGCAAGACTGAGGCAGACAGCGCTGCAGGTCGTGCGGCAGGTGGACAGGAGGCTTCGTCCGGCTGAGAACGGAAACGGGAAGAAGAAGCCCGGGCAGAGGCAGAGAATTGAGGTGGAAGCTGATGAATAGAATTGAGTCAATCATAATCTATATGATACGATACGATGCAAGGCTATGTCAATTAATTCCTTAGTGTAATTGTAATAGGATTTAGTATTAGTAATTTATTTAGTGCTACTAGTTTGGAATTGCATGATATGTCTTGGTTAATTGTAGCCAGTTTGGCTGACGGATAAAAGTTCCTTAACATTTGCTCGGACGGACGAGAAAAACCTTACCGTCTACTTGATGAAATATTTATTTCATCATTTCATGACGTTCAGAGTTCATTCAAAGCGGTGAATCTCATGAAAACAGACCCGCGTTGGCTTCACTTCTCAGTATAGCAAAATTTTAATCCTGCAAAATCAGGGACATCAGTCACCCATCGCCTGCAAAAATTTCGCAGGCGCTCACGCTTGTACCACGCGTGACTCCAACACATTTTATTCATTCAGTGAAGTTCAACTTAAATATTATGCCAGTGTAACAACCCAGCACTTGAAACATTTCTACGTGGCCTGGCTAGCGCTGCGCAGACGGCAGCGGTAGAATAATGACAGCTGTTCCAACTTAAAAGGAATTAACTTGACATTTCCCCTTACCAGATTACACTAGACACTACACTTTAGTTAGGTTCTGAAGCCTGTAAGCATGGACTCTTTTTCTGGCAGGTGCAACTTCCAATTCGAAGCACGTTTGACAGGTTCGAGAAGTTCTATTTTAATTTTGATTGATCGGTTTTGCAACCTTTGCTAATTTGCGCTCATGTGCTTCGCTAAAGAATTAAGTGCTTGTTAAGTGTTGTAAGTTATACGTGTTTACGAAACGGACCAAAAGTGTATCTGCGTGGGCCTGAAGCATTCCAATCTACGATGACCTGATATAAAAGCATCGTTTGGACAAGAATTAACAATCAGTTTTACGGCGTTGCCTGAAGCGGAAACCACTTCCTAGTCCGACTCCTGAAAATGGCGTACCTACGGTCAACGATTCTCCTCCTCGTCACTGCCCTGTTTGGAGCGGCTCTCGCCGGCGATTATGACTACGGTGACGTTCTCCAGAAGTCAATCCTTTTCTACGAAGCACAACGCACCGGTCGACTCCCAGCCAATAATCGCATTCCGTGGAGAGGCGACAGCTTCGTAACGGATCGCGGCGTCAACGGAGAGGACTTGAGCGGAGGATACTTCGATGGTGAGTTGAAATAACTTGTTGATTTGCCGATGTTGGCGTGGGGTTGATATTAATGAATATTCCTTCATTATAATGAAAACGCCCAATTTTAGCTGGAGACTTTGTCAAATTCGGGTTCCCATTCGCCGGCGCCATGACCATGCTCGCTTGGGGTCTGGTAGATCACAAGGCTGGGTACGATAAGGCTGGGGAATTTGCCAACGGGCTGGCTGCTGTGAAATGGGGAACCGATTTTATGATAAAGGCGCATCCTTCAGCCAACGAATTCTACGTTCAAGTTGGTGACGGACGTGAAGACCGTGAGTATTAACGAATTAACTATTAAGTCTTACGTGCCAAGCTTTAACATTTCCATCTCTTCTCATTCGTCATTTGCAGACGCTGTCTGGGGACGGCCAGAGGACTGGACTGGAAGCAATCCAAGACCAACCATGCTCGCAAACACGAACAGACCAGCGTCCGAAGTGGCTGGTGAGTCAGCCGCAGCCATGGCGGCCGCATCGATGGCTTTCATCGCAGCTGGAGATCTCAACTATGCTACGACGCTCTTGAACCACGCTCGTCAGCTGTACAACTTTGCGAAAACGTACAGAGGCAAATATTCCGACTCCTTTCCCGATGCCGCTGAATTTTACAAGTTAGTTTGATAGTTGAGTAAACATAGCATTTAACCGCTAACCGACTAACCTTGCTACTATTACGTGCACAGCTCTTGGTCAGGCTATGGCGATGAGCTGACGTGGGCAGCAGCGTGGCTTTACAGAGCAACCGGTGAACAAGCCTTCAAGACTGACTACGAACAATTCTGGAATGAATTCGGCATGAACAGTCGTCCAACAGAAGCGTCATGGGATTTGAAACAAGCTCAGCTCCAAGCACTTCTCGCGAGAGTTGACGGAGGCACTCAGTACACCAACGCAGCAAAGAATTTCTGCGATTGGGTCAGTCAAATTCCTAGTCTTCTTATTCTATTTCGATGCCTGCACGCTGGAACTGTAATTTAATGTTTCTCGTGGTACTCGACAGGTTGTTAACCAAGCCCCGAAAACTCCCAAGGGTCTCGTGTGGCTGAGTCAGTGGGGCTCGTTGAGACACGCGTCCAACGTCGTGTTTGTCTGTCTCCAAGCTGCCGAAGCAGGAATTTCTCCACAGCTGTACAGAGACTTCGCCAAAACCCAGATTGACTACATGCTCGGTGATTCCGGAAGAAGCTTCGTGTGCGGCTTTGGAAATAACCCACCAGTTCGTCCACATCACGCTGCCTCGTAAGTCCGGACGACTGATGACTAGAATCACAAACACAAGTGCGGGTCACCGTTTTCCATTCTATTCATTTCCTGTTACAGATCTTGCCCCAATCGCCCAGCGCCATGCTCCTGGAACGACTTCAACAGCCCCAACCCCAACCCACAAGTGTTAACCGGCGCACTTGTCGGAGGACCCGATCTTCAAGACAACTACGTCGACAACCGTGAAGACTACGTTGCCAACGAGGTCACTCTCGATTACAACGCAGGGTTCCAGTCTGCACTGGCGGGGCTTTGCGAACTTCACTGCTGAATACTGACATTGAAAATTTAAGCACTTGTCGCCAAATAAAATACAACCTTGTTTTGATACTTGTTCATTGTGTTATCTTTACTTTCGAAACAGGCAATCTTATTTGTATGCTATAGGATAAATAGATTCTATTTTGAGTCGATAAACGGCGCCTGTAGTCTCTGCATTCTATAGTAAAGTCTTCTACTTGACTATCAGCTAATTCAGCTATGAGATAAACAAAAACAAGACCACAATAATTCTCGAATCTGCAGCTAAAATTAAAAACTACTACATTATTACATAATATTCAGGAACGCCTGTCAACAGTGGAATCTGGAATCAGGTTAAGGTTCTTGATTGCATTGCATTCTCCCGAAAATAATTCCTTGCTTGAAATTAAGTAGAGTTACGTAAAGTTATTTAAACTTAGGCTTAGGCTTAGGTTTAGTACATTTGGTATTTAATTTGGTTTGTGATTGGACCACTGCTGTACATCCAGACCGTAAAAGAAGAGGTAGATTAGAGTGTCAGCAAACATTTTGCACAAACAAATTACATAGTCCCAATTTCAAGCGATTTTGTGATCCCACTTCCAAGCGAGGTGATGTATTCGGCGCGTGCGAGTTGCGAATCTAACAGGTGCAACCGTGCAAGTGAACTAACCACGATACGTTACATAAACAACATTCAATTCACGTGCCAATGTCAATGTCAATTAAGCTTCACATATCACTGTCAACTTCACTCCAACTCTCTGACTTAATAGTACTTAATTTGGTTTTTAGTTATCACAGTATTTTACAAAGACAGGAATTTTCGCATGTGGCTTGTGCAATGGGTGTAGCAAGTTTAGTAATTGCGCACTGCTAAATTATGGAGACTCTCTTCAGAAGACATTTAATTTAAATCCACTCTAATTCCATTGACTGTCAAAATCAACGCCAGAAGCATGTAAGCTTTGTGCTAATGTTAATGTACATTTAAGTTCGCATCACAGCCGTTCTTTTGACTAAATCGAGAAAGAATCCCCGAGACTTTGCGGTGGCTCGGACGAGGTTTCTACGTAAAGCAGGAATATTGCACCAACTGCAACCGCTGCCGCTTGTTCTCAGCAATGAAGACTGGAGAAATGGAGATGCAAGTTAATAAGCTGGTAACTTGAAGTCCATCAATGGAATCGTTGTGTCGTCCATGTTTGGCAAAACCATGACTCTCTAAAAATCAATGCAAAAACGAAATAAAAATCAGTGTCAGAAATTAAAAATTGCAAAAATGTGGAGTCGGGGTCTGAGCCTACCTGGAATTCATGGAGCAATTTCTTCCGGATGAACTCCGTTATGTGCGTAACATTCACCGCCCGGGATCCAACCTTTGGTTTAACAACAAGTTGCAGGTCCGGATTGGTACGGAATCCAATCCAAAGTCTGTCTGTTGGAGGTGGCGGAATGTTCAGGGCGACTGTGCCCCTGCAAGATTTTAGCTCGACCGAAAGTATCAAAGGGATATTTGCGACATTGGCCTAGAAAATTAATTGCCATTAATCACGATGTTCTGGACATCCGCTTTCCGAGACACAGAAACAAACTTACAATGACTTTCTTAACAACTTTGACATCGGTCACAAAAGCTGAATTTGCAATTTTTTCGGCCATGCGCAGAAATTTTGCGCCTTTACTCGTTTTCCCAACAGCACCGTCTGAACTAGCTTGCTGGAGATCATTTGCAGTGATTTCTTGCTGCGCGAGAAAGTCGTCCGGATCGAGTTCATCGTCGTCTGAAGATTCACCCGAGTCATCCGCGTCAGAATCTTGGAAGTTGGCTGTGGAATAAAAATTAGAAATGTACCCTTCCTTGACGAGTCACCATGATCTAACTTAATGCCGTACAACTTACGCTTGTCACTACTCCCTGATCTCCGTTGATCTGAGCCGACATCAGGATTGAATTCCTCATCTGGCTGACTAACGTTTGGATCCGCCTCTGTTGTCGGTGATGATTTTCGCAATTTCATGAGGTTCAGTTTGGTTTCTAGTGTAATGTACAGGTCTCCCTCGTACGTGATGTCCAAATCTATCCAAAGACCTTGAGTATCCAAGAATGGCGTCGACGCACTAAATACACAGGAAAATCAAGATTAGCTTAGGATAATTACGATTATCCGCTAACACTTGGCACAGGACAAACCTCTGAATCAAAGGCGCAGAGTGACCTAAATCAATGTCTCGAACCAAAAGCGCGTCCAAAAACGGCGGTCTTCGGATATAATTTAATTTCTTCTGAATCAATTTCTGAACTTGCTGTGTCCAGTGCGTAGAACGCAGAAAGTCGAAAAATATTCTTCCGAGGAACGCGTTCAAAAACACGGGGCTCTGGAAACCTGAGAGAACATTTTCTAGATCGGCGTGATCAGTTGGAGTGCTTTCCTGTGATGAAGTCGGTGAATATTTGGCCTCCTCGTGCTCTTTAGTTCCTTTCTTTTCAGGAGTTTTTGTGTTGTCAGATTTTCTTGTTACGGGAGGCGACGACTGCTTGCCAAATTTTCGTGTCACGGGAGGCGACGGGTGCTTATCGGACGCGGAACTTTTCTCGGTTACTGACACTGCCTCACGCTTTTTCTCAATTTTCGTGTCGATGGAAGGCGGAATTAATTTCTTCATGCACTCTAAGTACAGTTTCTGGAGAACATAATTGGATAACTCTGATTTTCCTCTGTTGACTTGAATGACACGCTCTTCTTTGGCGGCGTTGATCAGTCGTCGGAACCTACAGTTTAAGTTAAAGAAGTTAAATGAGTTTTCTATTTCGAAGAAAAGCCTTGACTTTTCATTTAGAAAAACTTACCAATCATCCTTCTCACGATCTGTTCTCGCAAACAAGTAGAGTATTTTTCCACTGCAGTCTTCTCGTGTCACATTTTTATCTCCTTTGCGATATTTGTTTGACTCGGGTTGTTCGCCCTCTGTTGAGGTCGCGTGAGGCTTGGCATCCTGCGCTGACGTCGAAGGATGATGATCTGCAGCCTGCGCCTTAGGCCCATCAGATTCCGCCTGAGTGATGATCGACACGACTGAGAGCTGGCCCAGCTGGATACCAATCGGATACTTCTTATTCCAGACCCTTCTACGAGCCAACTTGTCTGGCGCAATAAAAACGTGCGATCCCAATAAATGGTACACGAGGTGCTTCGAGAATGTAACTTCGGTGGAGAGAGACGGATCGCTCCACAAACGTCGTTTTGAAATGCGATTTTTGGAGTGTGGATAAGAAATGTATAAAAACGGTCCTTCCATTCGGACGAACACGGCTTTTGTCTGCCGCACATGATATGTAAATGGATCGTAGTCACCTTCCAATTCAGTCATCCACCCCTAAAATTAAAAGCAAGATGTTAATCAAGAGTCAATTTAGTTTGTCAGAAATTGCCTGTTTTTTTTACCTGAGATCGTGGATATTTTTGGTTAAGAGCTCCTGTAAGAGCAAATACATCGGTGTAACTAGTTCCGATGCCCATTTTTACGGGTTCATAGGGTTTGTAGCTGTAGTAGTCTTCAAGCGAGGTTTCAGGATCAAAAAATAAGCTTGTGTCAATAATTCGGTAACAAAGCACACCAATGATGAACCAGTAGAAGCCCGTCAGAAATGAAGGAATGGCTCCGTAGAATCCAATGGCAAGCAAAGGAATGAGGACCCATAGCGTCAATTTGTTGAGCACCAGCGCGAAGAACATGTCCCTGGGGACAGAACTAATTTGGAGATCATCTTGGCTCTCGACAGGGCTCAGGCTTGGTACTGGAGAAGGAGCAGCTTCAGCTTCTGGTCCTTCGTCTTGTTTTTTTGGCACGGGTACGCCCAATAATGGCGACTCTTGTAACTGCTCAGGTGTCAACGTGAATGGGAACAGGATGTCAAGCACGGAAGACTCGATCTGCCCCGCAGTGGTCATGTTTTCCAAATAGTCCAGCCCAACCTCCTCATAGTTTTCCTCAGCTGAAGATACAGAGAGATTGTCGCCAGTTCCAGCTTCACTGGACAAGTTGACTTGCTTGGACGTGTTATCAAAACTAATTTTGTTATTTCCATGATTGAGACTACTGCGCTGCTGCTGCCTCGAGTCAGTTTCGGTCAGCAAGGACGTTCTGGAGGACGAAACCGATTCACTGTTTGAGTGATCCTCGAATGGCGAGGCCTGATCCTCACCAATGGCAACGGTAACTCCAGTGTGCTCAGGTATGGACGAAGAGGACGATGTTGGAATGAGGATGCCACTTGTCTCTTCTGGTATAAAATGGGCAAGCACAGACTTCTTCTTGTCTTCGATCGCAGTAATAATTTTGCCCTTCAAGTCCAAGTCCAGCGATACGGATCTTTTATCCCACTTCGAAGCCCAGTTTTTGCGGATGTATTCTTTGATAGGCGACGTATCTCCTCCAGCACTAGTTGTGACCACTTTTGGAGACTCCGGTAGCGACTCCGCTTGCCTGTCATCTACGAATTAAAACACGATTAATAAGATCACTACCACCAGGTCACTAGTAAGGATTTAACAAGTTACCAACCTTCCACTTTCAAACTCGAAGCTATTTCTTCCAGTTCTTCGCTGTCTGGGCTGAAGCGGAATGATGGGAAGCCACCACCCGCTGAAGAAGACGAACTCATTGTAGAAGAGGTTCCGTGCACCGAATTTGCCGACGAGTGATTGTGCGCTGCTTTGAAATTGTTGAACGTTTCCATAAGTCGGCCTCTCTTGCTTTGAGCCCCATTTCCATCAGTCATTCTTGGTAATTGGCTTCGTTATGGAAGAGGTAGGTAGGGTTGGAGCCTGTGTCGCAGCGACAAAACTCCCAGGAACACTGTTCGCTACAGTGGCAATTACAGCTGAGATTCAGCTTATCTTCTTTTGAATCGACTGAGAATTTTGCAAGCGGCACTGGTAACTGGTGAAATATGCAGCAGGCATCAGGACTTCTGTTGCCAATTCTATTTCTGCTGTTCTATTGCAATTTCAATCTCACAAATCTGTAAAACCAGCAACAATGACGGCGATTAAAGCAACAATAGTATTGACAAGGCTTAAACACAACTGCGATTGGTTAACTTACAGAAAGTTTGTGTGGGTCAATTCCATTCACTTATGACGTAGATCTAGATTCCTGAAGGAATTCTTTCTCTTCCACTGCTGTAACTGAACTGGTACTGGATAACTACGTACGTAGGGACTGGAATGATAATAAAGTGTGGAAAAGGTCAACAACAGAGACCAGAGCCCTGATGTAGCTGTCTTGTCTCCGCAGTTGTACTATTTATTGGACTTTATTTATAGCCTCTTGTTTACGTCTTTTTCATTGCTGGCACGCACGGGTATTTGCCTTTGAGATGAACTGAATAACTAAACTGTTGATAGAACACTGACTAGTCTGTACTTTTGTGATGTCGATGACGAAATGACGATCTTTATCCGTCCGTCCCGTCAACACTCGTGTTGTGCCTGTGCACTTGTAAGGCAAATATACAAAATTGAGATTAGAACCAGAACCAGAACCAGAAAACCAGGCCACCGAGAGAATTCCCATGTGATTCGTCAAACTCCAAAGTAAAATGTTAGCGTAATGAACGCGTTACAAGTGTTTTTTTTTCCGTTTCTGGCTCTGAACTTTGCAGACAGAAGAGGACTGGAAAGTGGAAGCTGGAATTACGATTAGGATGCAGATATTTGGAACCTTTGCGGCTGACGCTGAACTTGAAGGCTTGGGCTTTGGGTACGTACAAAGTGCGATGTGCGATGCAGCAAGATAAAAGATAATGATAAATTTTTTACTTTACACGAATTCTAGGAAAATCGTCCTAATAATAAATGGATGAATCATGATTCACACTTTCCGTGCGCCGCCGTGATGTGAGCCGGACTGACATGAGACATGATGCAAGCCTGTTTTAGCTTTGAATGAGGTACATCACGTTTACGTTTCGTTCGCGTTGTATTGAATTGAAAAACTTGGGTACGCTCGACACTCCTGAAATGAATCTTGATTCGAATTCGTTTTACACAAGCAAAATAGCATGCGCGTGAGCACTTTAATGAGTTCCGATTCGCAAAAATAGGAATGATTGAATCATTTCGAATCCACCTTCACAAGTCTTTGGCGATTCGCGTAGAATTTTTGCGATTGTGAAATCATCCGTGCCCCTTCCTCGCGTGGTAATTGAGAGATTGCGAGTGCAGCTGAAAGCTTGAATCAATGAATTGACCGACCCGGAATCGGAAGTAGAATGTGAACGCGCTCGGCTGTGGCCAGGGCCATCGCTCAGTTGCATAAATATTTAATTCGTCGCATTGTAATTGTCGCATCGCTCGAGTTTTTGCATATTCATTTGCAGATGTTCGCGAACTGCGATGCGATGTGCCCGTTTCCCGTGCCGCCGTACCTCATTGGCGTTGCAGGCTGCTTTTAAGTCTTTTCCCGACACCATTTCTCTATGTTCACGACCTCAAACTCACAGCGAGTAAACACTGACGTCAGAATTCTTTCATTGCTCCTCTCTCTTTGAATTTCACACTGAAAGCAGAATCGAACTGAATTCGTTCAATGAATGAGTGAATAGTGAATTCGATTTACTTTTAGTAAAACTTGCGCAATTATTTATATTAATCCGTGCGTGCGTATTTATCCTCCAATCGACAGTGCAACAGTATAATAATTGCTTGGACATGTCGTTTCCGACAACAATCACAAATACCACGAATACCGTCACGACCGCGTCTGCAGCTGCCAGCAGCAGTCAGTATCAGCACCACCACCAGCAACAACCAAGCACAAGCTCCAGTGCCAGTGCCAGCACAAGCAGATTGCTGGGCAACCCATCGGCCAGTGGCAGTGGCTCGCATTCCCAACAAGTGACTGGCCTCAGTACGTCGGGATACGGCCAAAGCAGCAGCGGACTCCACCATGGTCATGGACTTGGTCATGGATCAGCCTCCGGCAGCAATATATACTCCTATCCAATTTCAAATCCACCAGCGTCAGTGTCAGCAAATACCAGCAATCTTCTACAACCTCCGTCAGCTTCAGGGCCGGCTGATACGGCGACCACAACTTCCGTTTCAGGAAACGACGGGGCGGGCGCCAGTACGTCCTTTTACAATCACCATTATCAGCAACCTTCGGGGCATTCTTTCTTGTCTGACGTGAATGAAGTGAAAGATATGGAAAATTCACTCCTGACGCTGCTTGCATCGTTTCATGCTGGCGATCTCAGTGCTTTTGGTAAGTTAAGTCGGAGGAGTCGTATCGTAGGAGTCTCCCTAAAAGATTAGGCATCAGTCATCAACTTTATTTTTCGACACAGGCAAAGGCTGCTCTCTCCAGACGATGGAAACAATTCGTGCCAAACAAGAGCGACTTGCGAAGCTTCACTTTGAACTTGGGTCAAGCAAAGCTGGGAATACTGGCACGACAGATTCGGCCACACAAAATTGGATGTCGGACGATGATCAAAATAAGCTTGTTGCTGAACTGAGGGAGCTTTCGCTAGAAATTGAAAAGTTGCACGAAACATCGAGCTAGCAATAACTTCTCTTTAATATCATAGACTAGAAGTATTCATTGCAGTTCAAGTTCAAACTCATGCTTCATGTATTCAGAATTCGTAATTTTAAGCGAATTTTAACGAATCTTTTTCTTGCGTTCTACAAGTACTCAAGAATCAAAATGTATTTTAGGAGCTTTCTTGAATTTTAAAGTGCACTTTATTACAGAGGCTTGATTTATTTGCAAAATGCCCCTACCAAACGAGTTGTGTCAATTTTTATTGTCTGGCCTCCCTTCTCTCCCAGTTTTATAGCTCCTTAATAACGGCGGCAGTTTCCTACATGCACAAATGACTCAAATGAATTGCCAACCTGAGCTGAATAAATAAATTATTTATTCGCTTTTACAGTTCCAAATTTTCCAATTGCAATGCGCAATGAACGATGCGATATGTAAACGTACAGTTCGACTTTATTACTGAGAAACGCCGAAGCATCGGGCATACTCTAAATTCTCGAAATATATTTCCCTGACTAAAAAGACGACGTGCAAACACTAAACGCAAGGACGAGGACTGATATTTCGAATCACAATTCACGAATCAGTCGTGTCCTAGCCATTAAACGCATTAAATCAAGTATTACATCACAGGTTAGATTTCACTTCAGAAATCAGAATGTTGTCAGTCCAGGGAATCCACCTGCAAAGAAAAATAAAAGATAGACATGAGTAACATCAGGAATATGTAAAATCATATCCTGTGCAATTGAACTTACTTTCTTCCGGCAGTGGAACTTGAATTTGGGGCACATCGATGTAAGTCGGATACTGCGCTTGCTGAGGCCGTCCCCCCGCGCCCGGTCGAAAAAATTGGCCTGTTGCCTGAGCCAGGTTCTGAGCTGCTTGCATGTACACACCCGTATTTGGCATCTGCATTTGTTGCATGGGTGGTTCATCAAACTCCTGCAAAGACTCGTCGTACATTGGATCGTAAGGGTCTGACTCGTCAAAGAAAGCGGGCCCGGGTCCAGGCGCAATCTGATCTCGAGGAACTCTGTACATGGGAGGAGCGTACATTGGCGGACGGGGACGAGGCGTAAACGTGTTCCTCGTCATTTGCCTTGGAGTGTACATTTGATGTTGATGCTGGTGCCTTGGCCTGAATCTGGGGTTCGGTAGTAAAGGTCGTGCAAACAGCGGTCGAGGGCGAGTTGGGCGAGGGGTTGCCAGCAGCGGTCGCAATCTTTGCGGTTGTGAGACCGAAGGCATGTTATCCTCTGGAATTGGTGGTACTTGTTCTGCTCCATCCTCTGGAGGCAAGGGAGGTGGTGGTGGCACAGGTATAGGCTCAGGGTCAGAGGTTGTTGATGACGTTGACTCTGTCGATCCCGGCCATGACGTGGGCGCAGGCGGTGCGGACGTAGGCGTGGGTACAGTTTGGAGAAACGTAGAATTTGGCTTTGGAGCAGGTGGCGGCGGAGTTGTTGTTGAAGCTGTTCTTGAATTTCTTGAAACGTTACCCGCGTCGGCGCCCTTTTTGTTCATGGGCAGAGTTGTGGGCAGAAGCCCCAACGATTGCAGGCAGAAAGCAGCAGCCTGAGCCTTTGCTAGTTTCTTATTGGTCGTCGCAATGCAAGGTTGATATTCTACACCATTCACTGTCACTTTAACGACAAACTGCGGGTTATGAGACGGGCCATGCTCGAAACAGAGATTGAAGGTCGGGGCTCCCCATTTCCGCTTCATGCAAAGTTCCATGAGGGCGGACACCGGGTGCTTAGCTGGAAGATGGAGAGTGACAAATTAAATACCACCCAACAACTAAATGCTGCAATTTTAAGTTACTCACCGCTTAAATCGAACACATTTGGCAAACTTGGTCCCTTATCGGGATAATCGGCTGAGCTGGACAACCCTTTCTTATCCATCTTCAGCTCTAAGGCCAAAGGCGTCGTAGCGCCTTCTTTGTTCTTCCCCAAGCCTTCGCCTGGTTTCCATCCCATCTTTTGCAGTAAATGCAGGCCCATGCCAGATTTAAGTTCGGTTGTATTTATCAACTGATCTTTCCGCGCCCATGCTTGAGGTCCAGCAGTTATCTCTGCTTGAGTTAGGAATTTTGGCTCCAGGGCCTTTGACTCGGCCCAAGTCTTCATCTAAAATTAAATCAGTCGTACTTGAGTTCGCAAACCAACCAGATTAGAACGCATTAATTTGAAAAATGCTTCGTACTTCTTTCGACGCGAGTACAAGGGCTTCTTTTGCATCAGCATCCTCAGGATTTTCTTCCAACCGCCTCATGGCTCGCAGTCGCATCGAAATCAGCTCAGAAATGTCAACTGTGACTTTTGGAATGGTATTGATTTTCGTATCTTCAAATGACTTTGGCTTTTCATTCTCTGTTACAGAAATCGATCCATCTGTGATGGCGAGTAGAGTCGTTGAACTGCTGCCTGCGCCCGTGTTGTCGTTTGCTGCTGTTTTACCTTCGACCGGCTCTTTTGGCATTGGAGAAACTTTTCCGACCTTTGGGCCATCCATCGGAACAAGGCTGCAATCAGCATCACAGTAATGATGAATAATTCGCTCAATGACTGGCAAGTTGATGATACGGCTTGAGTACCTTTTACATTCGGTGCCGGCGCCCGTGCTGGGCTTTTCTTTTTCATCTTCTTCCACGGGTCTCCACTCCAATTCTTTGTACCGATGCCGCGTTCCACTGGAGACTGGAAACTGCACCTTTAACTTTGCATTCTCCAATGCCAACTCATGCGCTGACCGCACGGGGAGCGGAATCGCATTCTTTATGTTCATAACAATGCTGGGCAGTGGTCGGTCCTTCACTTGGAACGGGTGGTTTATGAAGTGTTCGTCTTCCGAAGAGGAGCCACCATCTTTCAGGTCGCCACGGGCGTCTTTCTCAGCTAGCTTTTGGCAATATTCTGTCAGTTCTTCTACGTTCTTGCCACCGGCACGTATCGCAACAATTTCGTCTCTTGTAAAGATGTCCGTTGGCAAGCAGCCTTTCCTCATGAGCTTCCCTGCGTTCTTCCTCGCAATTTCTAGCAGTTTTGCTTTGTCAATGATGTCATCCGGATTTCTTGACCTCGACCTGCTCCTGCTTCGACTTCTTCCTCTTCTACTGCTGTATCTGCTACTGTTCTGTTTGTAGTCGTAGTAGTCATCGTACTCATCGTAGTAGACTCGGGATGATCCGCTGTACCCAAACCCGCTTCTTCCAACGCCGTAGTGCTCTCTGTTGTCCCTCGAGGATTCGTAGTAATTGTAACTTCGCCCTCGGGTATCGTGATTGTAGTGCGAATACGTTCTGTCAGAGCTGTATGACGTGTCCCTGCTGGAAGCTTTCTGCCAATTAGTTTTATAGTACGATGAGGACCTTGACGATGAAGATGCGTCGTGATCATAGCGATCCCGGCCGCGGTCACGGTCGCGATCACGGTCGTCTTCTTTTTCTCTAGGAGGCGCCCGTCTTGCAACAGGACTACGGCTACTTCGGTCTCGATCTCGATAGCTACAATTATCAGCTGAGGAATGCCGATGTCGGCCATGAGATGAGGGTGCCGTGTTTGAAGAGCGCCTTCGCTCACCGTCAATCCGTCCTGGGCTCCCGCTCCTCCTGTTACTCTTGTCGTACTCCGTTTGCCTGTTAGACTTTTTGATGGCTGAGTCAGTTTCGGCGTGACTGTCAACAGATTTTAGCTTGGAAACCTTCTTCTTTGGCGACGCATCTTTCTCCGCTTTCTTCTTCTTTGCAGATTTCCTCAGTGCTTTCTCCTCTTCGTCTAGAATTTCGCCGTCTTCTATATCAAGCACGATAGTCGTAGGCTTAAATGGCTTATCATCTTTCCCTTCTGCATCTGCACTGCCTTCTTTCTTCTTGGACTTGTCTTTCTTGCTTTTGCCCTTCGATTTGCTGCCCTTCTTCTTGCGTTTCTCCTTATCTTTAAGGCTGGATTCGGACTTGTCCCTGACTTTCTTCCTTTTCTTCTTAGGCTTGCTTTCATCGTCACTGTTACTGCTACTGCTGCTTTCAGACTGAGGCTCGTCGAAACTGGCATTGTATGTCGCAAACAGTTCATTCAAAATTGCGGATGAATCTTTCTTCCCTGCAGTTCCTGATTTTGGATTCTCTAACTCTGACTTGTCCTTCACTGGTTTAGTCTTCTTAACTTCTTTGACTTTCTTCTTCTTTTTCCTCTTTGAGGCCTTAGACTTACTATTGTCATCGCTGCTGCTGCTGCTTCTTCTTCTCTTGGCAGTGCTCTGAATGTCCGGGGCATCAAAGGAGGCGTTGTACTTCGAAAACAGCTCGTTTAAAATAGCATCTGAGCTCTGAGGTTCAGCCATTTCTAATGATGTAACTCAATTAGTGGATTTCCATCCCAGTCAGTCGAGTCAACCGATTTCCCATGTTGATCTCGTTAATTAATCCATGCAGTGCAAGATGCCCATGTGTAATTGGTTCACAGGAAATCTTCCGTCCGGTCGGCTGTCAATGTCAACTGTCACTAATTAGTTTAATATCGAGTCACTACTTAATCACAGATATTGGATTGATATTGGTCGTCCACTTGACTTGTGCTCGGTGCGTGAGTTTGAATGTTTTGTACGTTTCATTGAGGAAATAAACGGCAAGGAATCTCTTTCAGCTTCGATTCAAAACAAATTCCGGTGTTTACATCGCACATGTGCTTCATGTGCCTGAATCTGAATCAATTGACAACTTGGATCCACAGTTCTGCTGCTTAATCGCAATCTGTGATCTTTAAGCCGCCATTCAATTGCCCGGCTTCGGCTTCTGGAAGACGTAAGCGCATAGGAATCCGTGGATTTATATCCGTGCTTGGAAATGGAACTTGTGTACACTTTTCAGTAAGATACGTTTGTTATAGGTTGCAGCTTAGCGTGGTGCCTAATACGACCGCAGGCCCGTGATAATGTCTGAGATGGACAGCGATGAAATGGAAGTAAATGGGGTTGATCTCGTGACTGATCCGAACCAAGACCAGGACCAAGAAATGTCTGCAGACAGTGGCAGCAGCCAAGAAGAATATTTCACAAGTTATGAAGATTTAAACGTTCACCGGTTAATGCTCGAAGACAAACCTCGAACTCTAACTTACAAAGACGCCATCGAAAGCGCCGCTGAAGTATTCAAGGGGAAAGTCGTCATGGACGTCGGAGCGGGGACCGGAATCTTGAGCTTATTTTGTGCGCAAGCTGGAGCTGCAAAGGTTTACGCGGTTGAGGCCTCCAATCTTGCTAAAGTACTGCCAAAAATTGCTGCTCAAAACGGATTCGCTGAGATAATCGAAGTGATTCATTCCAAAGTCGAAGATGTGGCCCTGGAGAAGGAAAGTGTTGACATAATTGTGTCTGAATGGATGGGATTTTATCTTCTGCACGAATCCATGATAGAGTCTGTCGTCCACGCAAGAGACGCGTTTCTCAAGAGAGATGGCCTCCTCTTCCCCACATCATGTAATTTGTATGGCGCACCTTGTCACGTGCCTGACCTATGGAATGAACAAATTGGATTCTGGAAGACGAAACAGTACGGTTTTGATCTCAGCCCATTCAGTGACGCAGCCCAGACTAAATCAAAACCAGAAATTCATGTCGTCCAATCAGAGAATCTGCTCGCTGATCCGCAGCTTTTGTGGAAGGTTGATTTGATGACCGTGACGCAAGAATCGCTACAGTGCCTGACTGATCGAAGATTTTTCACCGTCGACGGCGGAGGTGAAATGCAGGGGATAGCCATCTGGTTTGATGTCACCTTTCCTTTTCCAAGTGAGGATCCAGTGGAACTTTCAACGGCGCCGTGGGAGGAGGCCACGCATTGGAAACAAACCGTCATTCTTTTACCGGAGCCCATTGAGCTTGAGGATGGCGACATAATCGGTTGGGAATTCAGTATGGAAAAGGAAAACGCGCCAGACAATAAACGTGCGTACAACCTAAATCTTGAGCTCCTGCTCGACGAAAATGCGGAGCATCCCGTGCCTTGCGAGTGTGGGTCGGCCAAATGTGAAATCGTTAAACATTTTCTTAATAATCAACAAGAAAATGAAAATTGTGACGAGATCATTCAGTAAAGATACAAATTATATTTCATTCATTGGCTCAATTCCAATTGTATCAAGCCCAAAGGCTAAAATATTTCTGGAGAGCATAAAAAGTCTTAATCTAGTCTTCGCAATTTCTTGATTCGGCTCCGTCTGCACTTTGAGTTCTCTCAGACACTTTGACACTCGGTCACACAGTCTAAAAATGTACGCCAGAAGAATGCCGGGCTCGAATTCGTTGTATGAAGCCCAAAATGCGTCTTCGAAACTAAAAAGGTAAGGATCGGCTTAACGGCTGGCGTAAATCCGTTTTCGACAAGATAAAGATCGACATGGCTTACTTGAGTAAAGTGAGGGTCAAATCGAGTGCAAGTGGATCACTAAAAATGTAGTCCATGTCAAGTTCCCATTCTGAGTCAAGCACTTCTTTGGTAAAACTCTGTTTCTGTTCCAACGAATACAGCCTGGCATGTGTGTAGTGCAGCTTAACTCCTGTGTCCCCATTTGGCCTGAGCGCCTCGACCCAATCGAATTTACAGTCACGGTTTCTTCCGTGTTTGAGTGAGTTTACGACAAGCGCTGAAATGGCCAACTTCATGGAAATCATTCGGTCCCGGGCTTCATCTTCCTGTCGCCTCGTATTGGCAGATTGGATACGCGTGTCTTCCATGAGTTCAGTGCCATCGTCAATAACGTCGGAAAGCAGAACGAAATTCCCGGAGCGCGTGGACATTCCGTCGACTCTTCCAAAGGAGATGTGCTGGAGAAACTTGGAAAATTTCTGCTGCCTGTCGCTGCCGTTGTCTGAAGGGCTTTTCATCCCGATTTGTGATAAGATTCTGAATAAATGTGTAAAGTGTTTCTCTTGTGTTTTGTCGACCACGTACAGCATTCGGTCAAAACTGGAAGAAAGGTAATTAGGTAAGGTCGATTAGCACTTGGTGCTATACGAAGTTCAAATTGACATTGACAGCATACAAAACTTTGTCCTTTATCTATGATAATTCTGCTCACTTGAATCTTTGCAAACGACTTCGGGCTGCGGCGATGTCCCGAAGCAAATACAACGAGCTTCCATCGGCTTTGACTAACGGAACTTGAACTTCCGTTCCTTCCAGCTTCCCTCTAGACAAAACATTGGCGCACACGCATCCGTCTTCTCTAGTGACCAAAACAGCCTTCTCCTTAAGAATCTTCATTGTCTCTTCTGTGTGATCGCTTGCAATCGCAAATTCTGACTCCCCCTTCAAAAATTTTAATACAAGATTTAAGATTTTGCACGAAGCGAATGTGTGCTGGATTGATTAGGGAATTAGGATTACTTACTTGAATGACATCATAGCTGATGCCAAATTGATTCCACACCGTCCCCAAGTGGTTGATTGTCTTTTCCCGAACGGTTGCCCAAATGTCCAGAGCTGTCCTTTCTTGCTTTTCTAGCGCAAGTGCGTACTTTCTGGTTTGATTAGCAAATGTCTCGTTTGAAGATTCCTCCTTAACGGCCCTCACATAGTAATCGAGCAATTCACTGAGACTCAGTTTATGCATGGCTCGAGTCAATGGAACGTCTTCGTCACGTGGAAGCCATTGTGATAACCCAGCCTAGAAGCAAGAACACAGAGCAATCAGTTATCAACCCACACACTTTTAAATTTACTGATGAAACTGATGTTAGCTCACATGCAGGAAGCCGAATTGTGTGCCCCAGTCACCCAAATAACAAATTGTCGTGACGTTGTGCCCGGCAGCCTTGCAGATCTT
Source organism: Mesaphorura yosii (assembly GCA_009869945.1). Classification (NCBI taxonomy): domain Eukaryota; kingdom Metazoa; phylum Arthropoda; class Collembola; order Poduromorpha; family Tullbergiidae; genus Mesaphorura; species Mesaphorura yosii. Next base: position 14,608 of record WIXG01000396.1, on the reverse strand, counting down.
CGCCACGTAATGTCCAATAACGGTTGACCTCAAGTGTCCCATGTGCAGCGGCTTCGCGATGTTTGGCGATCCAAATTCGACGACGATCTTCTCCGTCGGAATTTTCCCGTGCAACTCGATTGCATCTTTTCGAGAATAATTCTTGAGCAACTCCTTGATCAAATCTTTCGTATCTTGAACACTGAATTTAGCGTCCTGTTCTTGTTTGAGACTGACAAATACAGCTGGAATATCTTTAAACTTTTTGCGGTCAACCTTTTCCAGAGTTTCACTGGCACGAGTCGCGTAATCTTGCCAACTGAATTTCTGCTTGTCGAGGAGCGCTGTTAGCTGTTGTCTTCGACGTGTCGACAAAAATTTGAAACGTAAGCCGATGTCCAGACCGAGAGCTGCTCTCGTGGGCGTGGAATTCTCATTTTGCGCCGGTTGCAACTTCGATCCGGCAGTATCTCTAAGTACTGTCCATGTACAGCGTACGCCAAGAGTTTCACGTAGGTTTCCGCATCTCAAATCATTTATCTGCGATTACATAATTAAAGAGTACATCAGAATTCAGAAAGTACAACGGATCTCAACTTCGTTGTTGATACTTACCAGTGCCACTAACTTTGACGTTAGCGTAGGAGACTTGAGGATCGACTGAATGCCGGACATCACCGACTTCTGAGGGAGTTCCGGAGTTGTCCCAGTCTGGAGAACATGCGTCGAATCCGAGTTCCGAGTTCAATTAGCAGTGCGGTACGTGTTCAACCAAATCAACGCGTTGCATTGATCGAACCTCGAATGCCCATGAAATTCAGTCCCTTAACTCAAATTTACTTACGGGGGCTGCAGAATCACTGTTCAAAACGTGTGGCCTGCCTTCTCTTCTTGCAGGTTCCCAAATCGCAATTCTTGATGTTTAATCTAATCAGTGATACTTGCGGTGTCGCGTGTCCACACAGTTGTTGATTTCAAAGATTAGCACTTACATTGCATGGTAAAGTAAAAGCATTGGCGAGATATCTTCCGCCGTTGAATTCAAATCCCTGTAGTCCTCAAACGCCTGTTTTTGTTCAGGTTTGTTGTTGAATCCAATCTCGCTCTGTTTACGTCGAATTTGAAGTTGCTGATCTTGAGTTTGGATGCAGTTGATATTGATTCTTGACCAATGCCTGATCTTGAACAATTTGATCACTGAATCGATGAATTACGAGAATTATGGGAACCCAGCATGGCATCACACGGCACCTTCTGACATTCAAGATTCTGAGGGCCTTTTTCAATTTCAATTTAATTCCGATCTGAATTGAATTTTGACCTGAATTTGATTCAGTTTTCATTTCGATAATCTCAAATTCTCATTTCTTTTGTTCCGTCAATCCATGCCAGGCAGCGCAATGCGTTGCAGTCGATAGCCGACATCGAAGCTTCAAATCAGTGACAGCATCTGCGTAACACATTTCATAATCTCTAATCTACTTTTCAAACTAGTTTCATTTTCTTCTGCATCTGCGTTTGCATTTTACATCAGAATTGGCACGGCCGTTCGGGTTTCAGCACTAAAAACTCGCTATACAAACTCGCTTTCCACTGGCCAGCATTCAGCATGCTTTTTTACTTTGCTTTATTTACATAATCGTAAATTGAAATCTCATTTTGTCGAATCTCGCTCAAAAACTTGTCATGTGAGTGAGCCGCCTAAATGCATCCAATTAATTGTCGCGAATTATTGCAATGCATTGTGTTTAAACCTGAATGGCGAGGTTCGCTTCTTGATTCTTGACTTATTCTGCTTGCTTGGCAATGAACAATGGCCGTGCCAGATTTACATTTGTAGAAATTTGATTGAATTTGGACTTGAACTTGACCTTGTCAGGGGCTTAGGGCTTTAGGGCTTTGTGTCAACAATCAAATAATCAGCCTTTGCTCTTCGACTTCTCGATCTCTCTAAACCAACCTAACTGCCCACAACTGCCCGCTCCGATGGTTGGACGAAATCTCTTGCCCTGCGGATGATTCCGGGGAAAGAGAAAGGCCGTTGAGAAAATCAATTTCTCAGCAAATAAAGCCTGATGTGTTCTACTAGGTAATGTAGTGTCCACATGTCGCCTGTCAAAGCCACCATATTCAACTTCGTCTTCCGAGATGCTTTACCGAGACTCTTTACTCTTACTCGTGGTATTCTTAGAACAGAGTAGGAATTGAATGACAGCAGCAGCAGCAATTTTTTGCAATAACAAATCATCAATCGCCAATTTCATTACGATTATTATTAAATATGAACTCATTTCTCGCCCTTTCCCTCGTGTCTTCCATCGTTTTTCGTTTTGCGTGTCATTCCGTGCCAATTCGTCATCATCGCTGCCGTCGTCGCACATTTGCCGATGTGATTTGCCTAATTGCCTCATGCCAAAGCTTTAGCTTTAGCGGTCTCGTACTTTGCTTGGCACTTATTCGAATTTTGTACACAAATTCTAAATTCATATGCATGTGCCTGTGCAAGTGAAATTCATTCCAATCTAATTTGGACTTGGCACAGTTCTTTCTTTTCCTTTCCTGCGTCCTGTCCCCCATCTGCGGCCCGTTTTCGTCGTTGTCGTTGTTGTCGCATTTTCACACGCGAACGCGTGAACGTAACAATAATAAAAACACGACGGTAGCGGCGGCAGACGTCACGAATCACGATTGAATCGAACGACGCGTCGTTGCCGTTGCCGTCCGTGTTTTTGCTTTTTGGTGTGAAGTTCTCATTCTCACTGCGACATCAAATTAATCAAAGTCAAGTGCACGGCCTTGTTTATCGCCATCGCTTGTCATGCTTGCACTGGTGCATTATCTGACTTTGTGATTGGTCTTCCCTGCTTTCTGCCCTGTAGAATTTGCAGTTTTATCAATTTTACGTCAATTGTCAATTGTCTGCCTCAGTGACTCAGAGTTCAGAAACACTATGCTTCATGTGCTTCGTGGAGCTTTTGGGCCGGGCTTCGATTGCATCAGCATTGATGCCTGGGATGTTGAGATGTGAAATTGACAGCTGCAACCAATTAGCAATGGTAAACAAGCAAGCACGTAAATTATCTCCTGCATGCAGAGCTCTCGACTAATCTCAAATCGTGTGAATTCCGATTGCGAAATGTGAACGCAAAAAGAAAATGCGCTGGGCTGTTTTTTCATCTTCCATCTGGATACGCAAGTCCTAAGCCCCTTGACACATGACCTTTGAGCCGAGTAGAATGCAGAGCTTTGAGCGGTTGCGTTTGCCACAAAATTCCACTGCTGACTGCGTTGCTTGCACTTTTGCATGATGATGATATGATATGATTTCAATTCGATCTCATTCCAATGACCTGTCATTAGCAGAGACTCGCATTCGCATATCCTGAGTTTGAGGCCCAAAGCCAAACCGCGACCGGACCGCAGCAGAGCAGCAAGCCGCTATTCAGGCTTCGCTGTTTTGCCATTCACAATCGCAGTCGCCATTTGTATAACTTTCTCCTCGTTAAGTCCGACCTTGCTCGCAACGAACAAGAGATGTGGTCAGCTGAAGCTGAAATTCGCATTTCTGGAATTGGAATTCAATTTAAATCTGAGGCCTGTCCTGCCTTAGCCCTAATCCATGTCCACGCCCATGTCCGCATCCGTCCGGCAGTTCCCAGAATCCAGAATTCAGAGCTTTTTAACTTTCCAATTTGTGGAGCGGTGGAGCATTATTTCCCTTGCTTGTTTTGTTTGTTTTAGTTTTCCGCTTGTCAAGCTTAGCTTTAAGCCTTTTCCATTGTCCAAGTTCCAGCAATCCAAATGCGATCTTCAAACACTCTGCGCTGCGCCACGGCTTGGCTTCGAATGACGTCAGTGTAATTATTATGCATTCCACCGGCTGGCACGGGCACGGATGAAGCGCACTTTCCTTCGTACAATGTACGAGGTGCTATTGCTATTGTCGCCTTTCTTCTCTTTCTCTCGCATCTTGTCCAAGAATCCATGTCCATGTCCATGTCAAAATTTCTCGTTCGTCCACCGTGTTTAGTATTTAGTTTCTGTGTCCGTGCGCTGCGCTGGCTCGGCATGGACCCGGCACTGCATTACTCTCATCATGCACACTAGAGGATGAGATCATGGCTTCCTAGTGCAAATGGCAAATGCGAGTAGAACTGCAAAATACGAATGCGAATTTTATATAAAAGCATATCAAAACAAAGTGGATTGCTGTGCGAAAATGTAATCCTTTTCTTTATCTTTTTTGCAGTGATGTCAGTCTCTGCTGCACTGTCTACACTTGCGGCACGGCATTTACTTCATCTCTTTTGTAACTTGTACTCATTCCACCAGCACCACCACTAGCATACGTAACGATTCGCAACTCCTCCCGCTCGATTCGACCGACCGGCTCTGCAAGCAATGCATCGGCATCGATGGGAACCTTGTCCTTTAAAATGCCAAGCTATGCCGTGCGAAATCCAAGCCAGCGAACACTGAAACTGAAACACGCATCTCGTAAGGGGAGTTCACCATTTTATATGACCAAGAATACCGAGTACAAAAGTACAATACAACAGAGACGAGATGCTTTCGCACTCGTACTCGACTCGACTAGACTGCTTTCATCTGTGCTTGGCTTCGACTTGGACTTGGGTTTGGATAGAGACAACGCGCGGCGTACCGTTCAGTTCTGACTTCTCTCTCGGAAAATACCTCTTGGCATTTGAAACCGCGTTAGCATTTAGCATTGCATTAACATTTTATTTCGCTAGTTAAAGGGTGCGAGGAGCGAGTAACGAGTATCGAATGTGAGTTGTATCATCATCATCGCCGACATCAGCCAGCCTCAAGCGTACATACGTACATAAAAGTGTTAAGGCATCAAGCTTCACTAACAGTTACTCATCATTTATCATTTACAAGTACAAAAGACAATAGCAGCAAAGGCTGGGTTAATTTACGTGTAGATAAATATTAAATTGGCATTGGCAGCGGTGGGGCAGGCAAGACAAGCTCTCTCTTTAGACTACATCTCTACACGGCAGTACAGCTAGCAGCGACTGACTGGTAAGTGGATCGTTATCACTTTAGTAACAGACTAATTGCCGTAGTGCACGGACACGGACATTTCGTGGCAAGTTGTTGGAAAGCGTTTGGAGCAGGTTTCTCCGAATGCGAATGCATAAACTAACAACGGCTGATACTCAATCCAAGTGACCTACGACTGGTCGCCTTGCTTGCCCTTGCCACCACCCCGATTTCGAGTGAGTGTGCAGCAGAGAAAGAACTTTCCTAATTTAGTCCAAATTCACGCCACGCCGACTACTAGTTAACGAGAATGAACGTATCTGAATCTAAATTGAGGCTTGAGAACTTTTGATACTGGCTCGGTGGTGTTGTATCAAGATTCTAAATCAAGGAGGCCAGTGTACTTGTCGTTAATCATTAATAATCATACAGGTGCAACAGTGGAATCTGCTCTTCATTTCTAGATAGTGGACTGATAACAGTGAATGACGTGACTTGTGAAGGTCGGACATCAGAATTCAAGCAACCAACATCAAACGTACATAAGTACATTACTACTAATTCAGATTTACCCTTGCTAATCAGGTAACTTGCTTTCTTAATTTTGCTGTGTCTGCAACTCACTGAATACTGATGTCATGCCTGTATGTATTCCCGACAGGTACTCACTGATCAAGTAGAGCAAAATGGGAGAGGAACTTAATGTCGACAGTCTAATCGCGCGGCTTCTTGAAGGTAATTAAAATGACCACATTATTATAAAGATTAGTTCATGAGAGAGAAAGCCCAGGGCCCCATCTTCGCAATCTTAGCCCGTCAGCAGAGCATCATATTCATAGCGCATTGCAGTGTAGCAGAAAGTAGAAGGTAGAATGACTGATAGTCGTAATAGACATTTGATAATGACAACTATATTTACAAATAGTGAAATATCTCCATGAACGTGAACTTTGCATCTGCATCCGAGTTTCTGAGTTGAGCAAAGTTTAACGACGGCAATGAGGCATGAGGAAATCACGACCATGTGTAATCCGTTTGGGATCAGAAACGCATACAACTAAAATGATCCCCGCCGTCGAGGGTCGAGGAAAATATTGCGTTAGAGGATAGGACTTGGCTGCTGGAATTGTTTTATTCTTTTGGTTATGCATTTCATGATCACCATTCCAGGAAACCGGAGACATGCAATTGAACGATAACAATTTATTAATGTTCTATTCGATTCGTTTCATGTTTGGCCAAGTTCTTGTCTAACTTGCTTTACCTCATCGAGTACGCTAGACGCTAGTATTTTGACAGAATTGACAGTGATCAGTAATTTCTTAGAAATGGGGAGCCTAAACATTAGGCTAGAGTAACTTGAGACCTTGCCCGTGAAATTGAACTTGGAAAACGTAATTACCTCAATTACCTGCCTACCTTGCCTTCAGCAATCTTTATGCAATAACGCAATACTGAAACGGGTGGACCTTCGACCTTCATACGGGCCGCTGGCCGCATAGATGAGGAAATTATTTACAATACAATAGGCGAATATTCCTTCTCTTTTATCTTCCCGCTTTCATATCATCCAGAAATCTTTGGAATTATTGGAGTAATAGTTCGTCTATCTTCTTTCTTCTGTCTCTACCAGCACAGGTGTTTATGTGATGTAACGATGCAAGAGATTTAATGAGAGTTATTTAGAAAATGGCCAATACAGTGTCAATGCAACTTACGAACAATTCGGGCCCGACCAGAGATCAGCAGGCCCATACAACTTCCCAGTGTAAAGCATCAAGCATCAGGAAAATTTACACCGAGGGCAGGAGCAGGACAGGAGAGGAAGCAGGCCGTTAAATGCTGCTACACGAAAGTGATGGCGTGGCGTGGCGTGGCCAATTTTGTCTTCAGTACACGATAAACTTTTAGTGAGATTAATGATAGGGAAGTTCAGTCTGAAAAGTGTATGTTTTACGAAATATTTCCCTCACTCCTATTCGCTGCGCATTCGTCCTGAAGGAAGGAAGCTGGAGAACGTATATGAAGGAATTGTAATATGGAAGTACGCTATTTCTCTGGGATCTGCGATTTAATTCGATAAGCATTAAAGGCTTATGCGCAGGATCGTAGGGAACGTGGCTCGAGGTTCGGAGTAAGATTTATCCAGTTCAGATGGTAGTTCAGATGTCTTGCATAGAGACAATGTCGTAGTAATTATGAACTGTCATGATTCACGTTCATATTTCCAATCGCCGTCACTTGCTGGCTGCTTTTTGCCTCGTTTCTTAAGTCGGACGCAAAAAATCATCATTGACAACCGGCGGTCTTGCGAATCTTCAGTTGTATGCTTATGCGTTACCTCGAAGCCTCGATTTTAACGCTACGCACCGTAGACAAGTTGCATTGGCCTAGTTCTGATGTAATTCTTCATTGTGCTGCGCACGACAGATAGCAAAAAGACTCTGTTGGTATTTAGCATTAAGGACGCCACGGCACGACTGCACTCCGTCGTAGTAGTTACATACATACTCGACGCGTTAAAAGCCTAGTTAGCCAGTCGTCGTCGTCAGCAGGTTTTTAAGTTGTTGACATAATACTGCGAGCTGACTAACTGCTCATAAGCGACGGAAAGCAGAAGCAGGTATGGCATGAACAATCAACAATGCAGACAATATTGTGAGTCAGCATCGGAAATTTGTGAGTAAGAAATGTGATACGCGACTCGCGAGACGTGAGAATCAGAACATAAAAATAAAAAATCATTGACATAAGCGTAAAAGTTTTATGCGTAATGCGTGTGGAATGAACTCAGCTTCGTCCAATAGATTACAAATCGTCAAACGATGTAATCATCTGTTTATTAATTCTGATTCTGGATTCGATGCTAACAGTGTAGCAATGCAATTATTTATGATTTGAGCCCCGGCCAGTATAATTGTACGGCCGGCTTACGAGTCTAATGAATTTATTATTGATCCTTGTTACGGATGCGATTACAAATGCTAAATGCATAATTCATTGACGTATTTGACTTGAAATACCTGGCACGAGTGGGAACGATAATTGAAAGCTTGCGGAGCTTGAAGCGTATAAATTAAGTAAAGGGTGTATCGAATTATCGAATGGCACAGCATAATTATTGCATTAAATTCGGCTAGTCGGCGCGTGTTGCGTTTGCGTGTGGCATAACTTCACCCTGCTGAGTTTGAAATTGAGTTCTTAATTAGAGGGTTATGAAATGTTAACGTTAGCATGTATTTGACCTCCGACGGCATTGAAATATGCCCTTGGAAGACAAACTGAATAATTAAAGGGCTTTACGGATGATGGCACGATGAGTAATGAGTTCATCTATTGATTAGTGCCAAACGCGGAATTTCTCAAGTGTTTTTGTGTTTTGTTTTGCAGTTCGTGGAACTCGTCCTGGTAAATCTGTCCAAATGACTGAGGCCGAAGTACGAGGGCTATGCATCAAGTCGAGGGAAATATTTCTCCAACAACCGATCCTCCTGGAATTGGAAGCTCCCCTGAAAATCTGTGGTGATATTCATGGCCAATACAATGACTTGCTGCGTCTGTTCGAGTACGGAGGTTTTCCACCCGAGGCAAACTACTTGTTCTTAGGAGATTACGTGGACAGAGGAAAGCAGTCGCTCGAGACAATCTGTTTGCTCCTGGCGTATAAAATTAAGTATCCAGAGAACTTCTTCCTGCTCCGTGGGAATCACGAGTGTGCATCAATTAATCGGATCTATGGCTTCTATGACGAATGTAAGCAAATACTGCAATAGCAATTCTGCGGGCGTGCACGATGAATCAATGAAAGTGATCCATGACTCTGACTGATAACATTTCCCCATTTTATTGCTTTGTTTTCAGGTAAAAGAAGATTTAACATTAAGCTATGGAAGACTTTCACGGACTGCTTCAACTGTTTGCCAATTGCTGCTATAATTGATGAGAAAATATTTTGCTGTCACGGTGGACTCAGTAAGTGGAATTTTTTATTTTGAATTTATTTCCAAAGCCCCGTGGAATCCAGATTACAAGTACCACACGCCAATTTTGTGAGACAGCCTAGCATTACGTGTTAAAAGTGTTAATGACACAACTTAAGAAACACCCAGAAACAACCTGCATGTAACGTATGAGATCAAACAACATAACATGGGCACAAAAGCTTATCTATCAACATGTCGAGTTAAAATTCTAAAAGTTCGTTCTCTTCGTCTCCATTTTCCGACCCATCTTCAACTCATATTGTGGTGAGTGAGAGTAACCTGACGAACGAGTCGAATCACAATTCACTGATAAGGAAATCACTACTGTACAGTCCTAGATCACTGATTACCAATCGGAATCACTGAGCCGAAAAAGAAACAAACTTTCTTCGTTCGCTGCGCTACACAGTGTACACAGAAATTCCTCGCTGTGCGCAAAACGAAAACGAACGATATAAGCAAAAGCAAATGGAACGGTGAATGACTTGTCTTATGAACTCTGACGACTATTCAATTTCAGGTCCTGATCTCCAAAACATGGAACAAATACGCCGTATTATGCGCCCGACCGATGTCCCCGACACTGGACTGCTGTAAGTGGAGGATTTTGAGCTAATTCTTTAATTCCATTAAAGTATAAAGGTATTATCAGTGTTAGGCGTTAGGCCATTATTGCGTATTACCATTCCATATTTATGTGTAACGGCTCGAAAATAGATTTGATCACGAACACGAACGCGGTGACGGTGTCTTGCTATCGGCATCGGCAATGTGGCCAAGGCCAAAACCTACGCTACGGTAGGGCCATACAATTATTTCTGACTCTGAGAGTGCGTAGGGTAATTGTAATTGATATGCAAACATAACATGTTTTCGTGCAAGAGAATTTTTGTGGACATTGGATAAGACGGTCACAGTCGACGGAAAGTTTTCACTTCCATTTCGATTAAGATTGCCTTCGTCGTCTCAGGCGAAAGCGAAATGTGAAATTTTATTATTGCATTCCGTCAAGAATAGGAATAGGTCAAAATATCTCATCACACATGTTTCTCAAATTCGTTTCTTGTTCGTAATATTTACTTTCTCGCAGTGCGTCAGTTCCATCGTATGTTCCATTTCCAGTTCAGTTATATTAAATTACGCCGTATGCATTCTAATTGCTAGTTTATTTTTTACGTGCGATACTACCAACATTTACGGCTTTTCGTGCCTCATTTGGAGAAATTCGTTCCGCATCCACGTATGGAAGGTTTTACTTATCCATCACAAGATTTGATTGACGCAATAGGAGTAGGATTTTATAAATAAAGACATACGGTACGTGAGATGAGGAAATGTTAGATTTCAACGAGGTGTAGAGAATTTCCTGGAAATTAAGTGCTTGACGATGACGGTGAAAGTTTAATGGCACAATTTCATGGTTGTAATTTGATTGGCTTCTTGCAGGTGTGACCTTTTATGGTCGGATCCAGACAAGGATGTCACAGGTTGGGGAGAAAACGATCGCGGTGTCTCATTTACATTTGGAGCAGATGTCGTCACGAAGTTTCTGAATCGACATGACCTCGACTTGATCTGCCGTGCTCATCAGGTACGCTTGACTTGACGCTTACGCCGGTGCGGTGTTTAATGTTTACCTTTCGCATCCTTTTATCGTTAAAAGTATCTGCAGTCGACTCGGTTGAGATTTTTAGTGGGCAGTATAACTTTTACTGGTTTATGGCGTTCTGCGCACTGAGCTATTTGTTTTACACACGCACTTAGCAGATGCTCAATTCAACAGTGAATACGTCATTCGAGCGTGAATCCAATTTCCAATTAGGTCCAGCTTATGCACTTGTCGTTGCGCGTCATGTTATCGTCGTTCTTTTTACGATCGATGCAATAATTTGACATTGAGTACATAATTGGTATAATTGGGCTTATTTGCTCGTTAAGAAAATCCTAAATGCGTAATGATCTAATGATCGTGTTTATTTTTGTCTTCCTGTAGGTCGTTGAAGATGGTTACGAATTCTTTGCCAAACGCCAGTTGGTGACACTTTTCTCTGCGCCGAATTACTGCGGAGAGTTTGATAATGCGGGAGGAATGATGTCAGTTGATGAGACATTGATGTGCTCGTTTCAGGTACGCATAGTGACCTTGGATATTGTCTTGCTTATTGATGCGTGCGCGTACTTGATCGATTAAATTCTTGCAGATTCTGAAACCCTCCGAGAAAAAGGCCAAGTATCAATACGGCCCTGTGAGCAGCGCTCAACCTGCTAACAGACCAGGTACACCACAACGACCTGGTTAGTTTCTTCTTCTTTCCTTTCCTTCACCCATAAAGCATCTTTCTCCGTTCGTAGTATACTTTGGTTGTTAACACACAAAGTTTCATTTTCAGGAGTTCCTGGCGGGCCGGGCAATTTGAAGAAGAAATGACCACCAGGTCGGCTTCTGTACCTCATCTCAAATTTCGTTGTAACCCATCACAGAAAGCCATCATCTCCGGACAGGCAAAGACACCAACAATCTACAATAATCGTCAACAACCACAAAGAAGATAAAATTCAAGAACTCTCATTGAAATAGTGAACTGTGATTCAATGATTAATCGGAAATTTCAAATTTCAATGTCACATCAGAGTATAGCTGTGTAGCATAAAAGCAAATGTTCCCTTTCCTTTTCTCATCAAATTAGATATCACTTCAAGTGACAATTATACAGACTTCCTCGTTTCCAAATAAAAGGATCTAATCTTAATTTTAAGGCTGCATTTAAAGTTTTCAATTCGGATTTCATATGCAAATTTTGTTATTTAACGAAGAAAGCTGCAAATGCAATAACAGCCTTTGTATGTTTTTTAAGTTCAACTTGCAATATGCAAAGCAAATCAAGGTTGTTAGAAACTGGAGAATAATTATTATTAAGTAATTCGGAAAACGTGCACGTAATTTTTTGTAAACACAAGAACAATTACGATTATAATTACGATAATTTGAATCCTGTTCCAGCAGCCGGTCAGCCGAGCGAAAACCTGAACACGAACGCACTCAACCAACCAAAGAAACTTCGTCTTCGTACTGTTAAGTGTATGTTAATGATTCGTATATCGTATTCCAATCTAATTTACTATTTGCTCTCTAAATACCTCGTCCTGATAATTGAGCATTGCTAAATGCCAACTGCTAACTCATAACATACCAAATACTAATTGTTAGCGTTATTAGCGGGCGTAAATCGGATTAGAATACGTATTTACATTTATGTACGTGAGTGTTGTGTTGTGTTTAGATTTTTAGTAGTCCAATTGCAAATTGCACTCACGGAGATGGCGGTAGGCGATAGGAGATAGCGATAAGCGATAGATTATGTTAATATGTGCGTACTGAATGGAATTTTTTTAAGTTAACAGTGAACCAGATCGATCCTAAGAAACCAAATCATAAAACTTTATCATCTAATTGACTATGCAATGCAAAACGGTAATTGTAATTGGTGTCTGGTGTTTTTGATGTCGTGTGTAAGCACCCAGCGTTCGTGTAATTGCCGCACTTGTTTGTGGTGGTTTCTGTTGCATGCTGGATGTTTCTGTATTTGTGTTTGTGAGTGCAGTGCGCACGTGAGCTAATTACAATTTAGCCTGAGTGCGTCTTTACTACGAAATACGATGAAATCTTATCGTTTAACGTCAGGCATTAGCATTTAGCAAGAATTATATCAAAAGTATTATGCATTTGTTTTGTAGAATTAAAATTTTAGATTCATTTCACGACGACAAAGACTGTTTTGTATCGAGTGTTGCTTTCCGGAACGTAACGGTAACGGGTTTAATCCAGTTTGTCTATTTTGTCACTAGCCAAGCCAAGCCAGACATTTGTCTGGGCTCGGCCCTTAATCAATATTTTGACCACGCTACATTCTCTTAAACTTCTGGCAGGGAACTAAACAATCCAATCCATCATTACTTTAGCGTAGCCTCGTCTTGTAACAGTAGCATGTAGGCAAGTAGTTTAAATATTTAATGACTTTATTTTACAAATACACCGACCGAGCCCGCAGAGACCCAGTTTTTTGTGTACGTACGTATTTGTCGTTTGTCCAGTAGAATTAGAGTCAGGAATCGATTCTCTCAGGGATTAGTTTGGTTCAAGAGTCGGTCGAGCCTTTTCTGTCGTGCTTGCTTGCTGAACTTGCTGTACTCAACAATTTGCATGCGATTATTGACTTTTACTTTCCAGTTCGTATTCGTAGAATTAATATTCAAGCTGAGCCTGAGCTATCACCTGAATTATGAATGACGACATGCAACGAGATGTAAGGACTTTGACTCTCCGTCTGAGTAAAATTAATGCAGGATTCTTTTCCAGTGGGCACATGACAAATTCGAAATTCTGACTCTTATGCAATTGCAATATTTTGAGTGTACGAGTCTAATGTAAATTGTGAACGTATGCGTGTTGTGTGTTAATTAATTTGAGTTTCGTTGTCTGTAAATGTAAATAGTGAGTAGATATTTTACTAACGTCGGCGTCAGAAATTGTTCAACCATACAAGAGTCCCGAACCCGACCGCCGCGTTTTGAAGGGAAAGAGCCCCATTGCTTTAGAATTTTGAGCGTTATGCATATTTAGAACAGATGAGTAGATTCTTAAGAGTGAATTTTGGTTCTGTGTTACTCAACACTTTTTGTAAATTCGACGCAAGTAATAAAACAGCTCTTAATTTACTACGGATGGTCTTGCTTTCTTCGCGTTAATTTCAGCTCCACGCCAGGCGTTAACTGCTGACCACAAGTATGACGCTCGTTAATTACAGGTTGGTTGTGTCTGTACGCTGCCCTGTGGTTTTAAAACCGTGTGTGTGCATTCTTTTTCTTTCCTCCGTCACGGCCACGGCCACGGAGCCGGTTTGTTCTTCGAAACCCTGTGCAAAAGAGCGGCCGAGCGACGGGCAATGATAATTGTACACGTATTACAACGCACTCGGACCGCTTGAGAAGTGTGCAACAGTGTGAAAACAGTAATTGCACGGCAAAGTCGTTGGCGGTGGTGGGTGACTAGATAAACGATAACGATACCCAACAATCTGCAATAATAAACACTTGTACAAGCCACATGAAGGTGGGCCGTGTGTTAAATGCATGCAATTTGAAGGATTCATCAGGAATAAGTTACAGATTGTGGTTGAGGTGCTGGAGAATTGTGATCTCACTTTCCCTGTTGTCCAAATAACATACGCTAAGCGTAGCATAGCATCATGGCATGGCATGACGGGCAATAGATCTTCGATTGCATCATTTCATGTAGGACGCGTTACGCTGCGCTGAACTGCTCCAGCAGCAATAAATGAGTCATGCTTGCTGTAATTTATTTTGAATTGGTAGTGATACTTTATGCTGAATTTTACAGCAGAGCAGAGAAGGGGTCAAATTATTCCCAGTAAGGCTACGTGTGTTATTATAATAGCAACCAACGCTAAAGTCAAGGCTATTGTAGCTTGGGTCAAGTCAGACAAGACAAACAAGAACCAGGTTGGTTGAAATTGCAAGATTTCTGAAGAAAGAGGAATTAAGCAATGAGCGAACACGTGAACAGAAGTCGGCAGTCGACAGGCCTTCTGATCCATTGAAATTAAGCTCGTACTTTT